>JXSR01S035984.1:4664-35890 GCA_000969725.1 Ophiothrix spiculata | reverse complement strand
GTGTCAAATTTGGGGTCAAAATTTAGCTGAGATTCCATATTTGTCATATCTGTCAATATCGTTGGACTTTGAGGGCTCTTACTTGGATTTATGGGGGTCAGACTAAGTGTAAACTTATCTTTTGTGAGGTGTTTATATAAGGACCAAAACATATGTGAAAAAGAGAGAAAAAAATAGAGCCGGTTTTTAATTATAAGTGTTTTTGTCTGATATATTTTGATTTTATGGTCAATGGTAAAAAGTGATAAAACATAGTGTTTTTGAAGTGGATTTTTCTCAAAAACTAAGTCGGTGACCCCCATTTTTTATTTCAGAAATGTAATCAGCACATATAAAAATACCATATATTAAAAAATTGAGAAAAAAATAGAGCCGTTTTTTTTATTTTATTTTAAGTGTTTTTGTCTGATTTATTTTGATTTTACCATAGAGGTCAATGGTAAAAAGTGATAAAACATAGTTTTTTGAAGTGGATTTTTCTCAAAAACTAAGTCGGTAACCCCCTTTTTTATTTCAGAAATGTGATCAGTACATATGAAAATACCATATCAAAAAAAATAGAAAAACAAATTGAGGAATTCTGTATGTGCTAGGCCACCTTACACATGAAAAAACTGAATTTAATCACATCTTGGAGCCCAGTTTAAGATAAGCTTCCTTTAGCTGACTTGGGTACCAAGTGCCAAGTTGGGTTTTCTTGGCAAAGCCTAAATAAGATGATTTTTGACAAAGATATAATGAAATTCTACATTCTCATTAACACTAGTTTAACCCTAACCGTACCAGACACTCCAAAACACCTCGGAGAGAAATTAAGAAATTAGCCCAAGTCCAAATACGTCATAGACGGTAAATAGGTATGAGCACGGAATTGCTCCTAGGCAGCGCCTACTCGGTGGCTTGGTATAGCTTGGCATGGGATCGGGTGCGCCAGGTCCCGGGTTCGAATCCCACCTCGGACATGGTGAAAAGGGGGATTTTTTTGTATGGGCCTTCCCCGGGACGAAAATGGGTTAGGGTTATTGTGTAATGTGTATATATCCCATTGGAATGAAGGAAAAGGAGGCGTTGGTCATATTTGACTTATTATCCAGCCGATTTATATCATTTTTTTTCAACATATTGTAGCATATTAATTCTGCTAGTTTGATAAACAACAACAAATTGATTGTTCAGTCCTTTTATCAAGGTCAAGGTCATCTGTGCACATTGTTTGATTCATGTAGGCCATTGTTAACAGCATTTGCTTTTCTACTTACATACAAAATGAACATCTAAGCCACATTGCCCAAAGTTTCCGGCATTGTCCCATGCAGTGCATTTGACATGAGTAAGCTCTGTCGTAAATGTCGCCGACATCATGGCGCGGTTGCAATGAATACTTGCGACGTATCCGCTGTCGTCAGAATAGGAAACAAATGGCCACCACATCTGCGACGACGATTCTCCCGGGAAAGCGCTTTTAATTATCACTTCGGCTGGGCATACTATCATCGGATCTGTATAATCTTTATCAAAAGAAAGAAGTAGGTCTAGTTTTAAACTGTCTATTATTGGTTGTTAAGATCAGTAGCCTGATACTTCCTGCTACGCTGGCATGAAATATAATAGACAGATCAAGTAAACATTGAACACAATTTACAATTTTTTTTAAATATTTCACACGCAATACATGTTTTCACCATGTTGCATTCTTGTGGTATAACTTCTGCAAATGTTTTTAATGACGTCATAATGCAGGTGGCTCATTCCAGTGGAAACTGAACCTTTTTTTATTTCAAGCAAAAAATCAGCTTTTTTATTCGACCACATAAGCATGTTTTTCAGTCATACATTTGTTACTTGGTACGTAAGAAGTATTTTCCAATCAGAAATTGTAAAGTTTGTCTATCCGTGCATGAATGAGCACATGTTTTGTTTCAAAAATGTCACAAACGTTACCAAAAAGTTACACCTAAATGTCACAAACGTTACCAAACGTTACAACACAAAAAAATGCATTAAAATTATTCCTGGCGATATAATGTTCTGTAATTTTTATGAAATATTTGTAAATATGTTTCCCATAATCGGTGTAAGGCGCAATAAAAAAATCGTTGACACTTCAGAGAAATTGTACTTTGAAGTCATTCGAAGCGAAAAACCATTTCCGTGCGCGGTCACAAACGTTACCGAACGTTACATGGACTTTACTCAGGGTTTTGGCAATTGATTTAATTTTCAAACATCTACATGTCTTGACCCCACCAGTGAGCGCCATTATCAACAACAAACTTCTTGATATAATGTTTTTGCTAGGTTCTGTGGCCATTTAAAAGTGAAATTTCTCAATTTTTCGGTCACAAACGTTACTTTGGAATGAGCCAGGTAGACATTTGCAAATAAAGATCTTATTACATTATTCAATACCTGAAGCTTGAACATAGGATAAGCTTGATCCAGTGCATTCCAGCGGGCCTACTTTAAGCTTTAGCTTTTGTCCAGTTCGACCTATGTCACCAATATGTACTGTCAATATCGGCAAAGTTGATTTGTCAGTTATGTAGCCTTCATCAGTGTGCCATCTATAGTCTATTAAATCACTGTTACACAGGACATATCCATCGCAGTCTGCAAAGAAAAGAGAAGTATTCATATTGCGAAAGAAGTAGGCTGATCAACAAAGACTATAATTGGGTAGACATATTTACAAAAATAGCCTTTTTAGATAAGGATTAAAGCAGATCGAGGTCATTACAGACCTTTTCAACGAATACTAGTATTCGGTGCAACAACTGCCCGCGTTTAAATTATTTCCCATTAGACACTAATCCAATTTGATATTAGAAGAACGTATATTTGATGATATCGTATAGAATAACTTTTTATTCGCAACTTCATCGGACATTCTATCATGAAATAGTCGTTATTACATAGATGTGCGTTAAATTCTATTGAAAAACGAATATATATTGCACAAAATAGGAAGAACAAGTCTGAACCAAGCCTTAGACCTGAACCTCGATCAAAGTGATCATCACATAAATGTTAAAACAAATGTATGATCGAAGGACAAGGACAAGTAGAAGAATCCCTGTTCTTCCCGATTGTCAAAATACAATTTTTCTCCATTTTCCGTAAACTATGGTTAGGATTTCGTTTTATCACTGTTAGGGTTAGCTATAGGATTATACATTTTGAGCATTAGGGGTTTGGTTACCGAAATATTACAAGTCAATGTAAAGTCGTCGAGACAAAACAGATATTCTTCTTCTTGCATGGACAGATAGCAAATGGAAGTGTCAATTTAACTGTTTCATTTAAGATTCAATTTACCACGGTACGGGGAGCGTGGAGTTTCAGTGGATTAGCCCTTTTCAGCTTTACCTTTACAATGTCTGTTGCAGGACTCCAATAGTTTTTCTGGGTCTACAGTATAGCACCAAGGTCCATTAAAAAGACTTCCATAATTCCGACAAAAATTATGTTGTCCCTGATCTCCCACTGTGACGTCGTCGAGATCGACGTCATGTTGATGGGGTTCCTGAGAGTTCCATCTTTGGCATTCTCTTCCCGAGGCAGTGTGGGATTCGAACCCAAGGTAAGGGTTATCATAGATTCTTAATATTGGTCGATCACATTCTATGGTTTAAAGGTATAATATACAAAGAATCAAATGGAAAGTGTTAACGTTACGTACATTTAGCCCGTACGTGGATAGTTCCAAATCAGAAAGCGTGATCCAGTTATCTTGGTGATAATCGGATTACACTCAAACTTGACAAAAAAGATTAAATGAACTGATCACCACACAAAAGCATGTGCGTGATCCAGCAACTGGGTGAGTTTCGTAATCACTTTGATACGGAATAACGATTTTGTCACTTCGTTTTACACCTGATAAAATTTGAATAGAACTGAGATGTGGGGTATTTCAGGCCGGTATCAGGTATTTCGGATGTGATTTATATAGGAGGAGTCTGAGTGTCATGAACAACTTAGATTAACGAGATTGGCATTCATTATACAGGGTGTCTCAGAAAAAAGGAAACCGAGATTTGCGCCCTCCGTTCTTGGAAACGGTTGACTGATTTGGAATACTGTTTTGCTAGATACATGCACCAGAAAGTTCTCTTTCCAACAATACCAAATATTCCTACGTTGTTAACCTTATTGAGAAATTACGACCAATTCTATGAATTGTGCATTTTATGCTCTTGTACCACTTTTTGGTAGAGTTGACTTCTTGCTCATGATGTGCTTGAAGCCGTCTTACAATAAGGACTCTTTTAGGACTCATTTTGGGATGACTGACTATCGGATTGTTCGTAGATTTAGATGACTAAACTCGGAGAGTGTGAATGAACACAGGAAAGTTTTTTAAGGAGATTTCATGATTAATTTGAGCTATGGAAAATCTAATCCCAAAATTGGATCGTTTAAATGTTTTCTTCGTTACTGAATGAATGAGAACAGATACGTAGCCTTCATGAAGTTGCCGTTTATTTTTGAAGAGAGTTTTTCTGTAAGGCTACTTTATCACAGGGATGTAAGTTTTCAGGCCAGGGCCTGAAATTTACGCTGTATTATTTTTTTTCAGCCTAGATTGGACATTGTCACTCCATTTTCAGGTCTTTACGTCACTTCTTAAACGTTTTGTCACCAACAGCCCTGCTTAACAGCAAAGTCCTCAAAACTCCACCAAATGGCACCCATAGACATCAAGAACTCTACCAAAAAGTGGTACAAGGGCATACAATGCACAATTGAGGGGTGCTCTAGCAAAATGAGCGGAAAGTCGCGATTTTCAAAATTGAGTTTATGGCATATTTCAATTCTCTGTAATTCTCAGCTTACGAATGATATATAATATTTCATACTTTCTTTTTACCATATTCATTTAGAGATCGAAATACAAGACAGTTTACTCAAAATCTGCCGGTAAAAAATTGTCGCAAATCGATTTTAAAGTTACTGATTACTATAGTGTATAATAGCAAAACGCGACCAATTACCCGTGAATAATTGCACTTTCCGGCATAATTGACCTTCAGAGCGCGAGGTATAGTTTAACGCTAATGCATTAATGCTGTTTATTTCAAAAAACGAAATTTGATGTTTTCACCATATTTTTACTTTAGCAGCCATTTATTCAAAATCTTCAATCGCGACTTTCCGCTCATTTTGCCAGAGCACCACACAATTCATATAATTGGTCGTAATTACTCAACAAAGTTAACAGCGTAGGAATATTTGGTATTGTTAGAAAGACAACTTTCTGGTGCATTTATCTAGCAAAACAGTATTCCAAATCAGTCAAACGTTTCCAAGAACGGAGGGCGCAAATCTCGGTTTCCTTTTTTCTGGGACACCCTGTACTGTTAAGACTAATAATCTCAGTTGGTGCATAAGACGGACGTGAATGTCACGCATATATAACCTGACCTGTCACATCGAAGGGTACAACAGGGGGCAAAAGATGAGGTATTTTTCTCAGTAGCAAGCTTGTTTTATCTTCTTTAATAACAAACTTTTTAACCAGCGTAATCAACTTGAAAATAGTTTGTATCGATAGGTGACTTTAAGAAAAGGTAATCGATTTAAAAATTTAAAAATATATGATTTTGGACCAAGAGTCCAAAAAAAATATTTGTTATCAACCTAACTAAATTTTGCCAAAAAAAGAAATAAAAGTTGGACCGTTTGTACTTTTACCTTTTTTTTTTTTAAATATAAAAACACATGTCTAGGAACACATTTCTCAAATTTGTGATTTTTGACATACAAATTTTGCCTAAAATAGTGTCAAATTTATTTAATTTCCATATAAAAAGGATACATCAAATTATCATTTAAAACCAAATGGAAGATATGGGTAGTTCTAAGGAAAATATTGCCCGTAAAATAGCCTTCCCCTTGAATCAAAATATTACAAACACACAACAATTCATAACATAAACAAGAATTGCCTATAAGAATAGACCAAAAATGACAAAATAGTAATAATAAAAGATAAAAGCATCTTTTAAGACATTTGCTGTTGTATGCAGTATATTAATAGAGCATGATTCTATTTTCAAATGGTTTTCTGTTTCTTGGAGAGCAGGTTCCCTCAATATTATACATCATACTTAAACTAACATGACTCAAAAGCTTTTTTAAAAGACGCGGGTTATGCAATTGAAATTATTTTCAAATAACATTGAACATAGCATGCGTTGATACTTGGTACTTACGGTTCAGAATTCTGCACCTGCATCCGTATGTTCCCGTTGGGGTTCCCCAGTTCATCATTTTATCCCCTTTTGCTGATACCCACCATTTCAGCGGCACCATAATGGCATCAAACATCCGGGAATATCGTGTTTCTATACTTAGGTGTTGGTAGCATATACTAGAGACATCAATTAAAGCTTTCATTTCTGCCATACTTCCATTGTAGCTTGGCGTCAAGTCTAACTCCGATGCACCGTCGGAACGTGAATATTCAAACAGATTCGTGTCATGATTTACAATCGTGATTCCTATTTTTAAATAGAAAAATCAGCTAGTATTTAGATCCTATGCAATGAAATTACCATGGGCAATTTAATTTTTCGATCTGGCGATCAATATTTGCAAACTTGGTCGCGATATCATATTTTCTTGACGTGACCTGTTACATAGTTTTGACTTCGAACCCCTATAATCACAAGGAGGTTAATGCAAATAAAAAATGGAGATATGAATGAAAATGTTTAGAGTTTTTCCAAAAAAGCATGCCTTTGTTGACTATTAGGAATAAAAAATCTTCATTTTAAACAAAATAGACAATTGTCAGCTTTTAAAACCATGAGGTCACATCTAATTACGTGCAGCTTGTTTTACCAACTTTTATGTGAATTGCCTAATACAAACTACAAGTTTAGGTATCAGACATCACATTCATGAAATTTGAAATATATATCTTTCCTGTAGGACTTTAAAAATCAGTTAATAAAACGAGGAAAAATTCAGAACAATTAGTATGAAAAGGGAAAGATGTGGGGTGGGTCATCACATTACCCCGATAATACAGCGAACACCGTAAACGACAAATTACACCTTTCGAAGGTCTGGGGCTATATCTAGGCAAATCTGACATCATTTAGCATACCATACACGTGTAGCAGCTCTGAGCTTGACTGGTACATATGGATACATTGTGCATATTATTTACGGGCTATGATTTTGGCTGCTTGGCCAGAAGATGCATCTGGGATGGGATAGGACGCAAAACGTCGCACTCAAACTAAAACTTAGTCCAGCAATTTGATTGCAAATCTATTCCATTATTTTATTCTACCTGGATGATTGGCAACATTCATAAGTATATTAGTTGCTGGTTATGCGTCATACACTTTATATACACCAAAAACGGTGGAGCCGTTAGAAATTTAACAGATATAAAATTCAAAATGTTGCATTTTGAGAATCCAGCCAACTGCATTGCTCATTTTGGTCTTAAATTAAAACTTATGTTCATTACTAATGCGAACTCTAGTTAAGAATAATTAATAATAATTATAATCAATCATTTTTATAGTAAAAAAACCTGCCAAGGTATTTTTTGATATCAGATTATGCTCTTATTTTTTGATTATAAAGCCAAATTTCATCGTCAAATTCTTTTTAGTTTTAGAGATATGTCATAAAACGTTAAATTAATCGGTCATGTTTTCCATTTCTTATGTATTTATATAACAGCTTCATCCGTTTGTGCCTCTAAAGAGTAAACAAGAAACAACCTAAGGATTAAACCTCACAAAATGAATTTCAGAGGTACAAGTTAACATTACACATGTTGAAATAGGATTTTACATATTTAAGGCTGCGAAGGACGGACATTACCTGACGTCATATTGCAGAATACCGTAAATGACGAAGAAGTCCCGTTGGGACCTGATGGATCGATCTCGTACCAACCGTTATCTAAAGTTTGACCCGGAAATTCCATCTCATGAGCTTTCTTTATAGTAAAACATGAGGCATTACGATCTAAATATGTAAAATAAAAATAAAACAGAGAGTTTCAAATGAATCCTTGTTCAAGAATAGAATATATATATGTGCAGAATATCATCACACTAATACAATATTTGCCTAACTTACATTTTGGCGAAATTGAGATATTTGAATGAATCGGTATCAACTCTTTCGATTAAGGCACATCTGCTGTGAGCAAATAAAAAATACATATGACCTTGAATATGTTCTACAAAATCAAAATAACAACTGCTCAATAGACCACTTCCGTAAGTCCCATAATGCATCTTGAAAGTACCACAAATACGGGACCTTGTGACGTATCTTGCTCAGTCTACCATATTTGAAGTTCTGCGCATTGTTCGACTGCGCAAGATACGTCACAAGGTCCCGTATTTGTGGTACTTTCAAGATGCATTAAGGGACATACGAAAGTCGTCTATTCAAGTTTGCAACTTACTTATAGAACTGTATTTTTCTGTGTAACTCACAAAACGTTGTTATGCAAAAATATTTTGCCTATCTTATTTTATATTCCTGGCTACCTCACAACAATGATGTTACTACATAATTCTCAATTGCTAATTGCATTTAAAATATGCCTATGTCATTTTTGGTTATATCGTTACTACTAAGACAAGTGAGGAAATTGTGATAAATCATACTAGATTAATTATAATTATCGCGACTACTTCAAACTAGAAGAAGACTGTGATGGGCTTGCTTAAATTTAGTTATCTAACCAAATCATTCCATAGCGTGGCCGGGCTGTTAGAGCACGGATCTCGTAATACGGAGGTTGTGGGTTTGAGCCCCGGTGTAGCAGGAATGTAAGTCCCCCGTTCTTACTGTTCGGGTTGTACAGTAAAGTATAGCATTGTAACATTAGGTTCACGCTTTATTACGTTATGGTCTATGCGGGGGTCTATGGAAGGCGGACTACCATTTCAGGGGGACTACGATTACTTTCACACCAGGCCGGGTGGTTTTCGTCTTCTTGGTTCCTTGGGCAAGAAACTTTACTCTACTTGCTCCGTAGTTCGGAAATCACGTAGAGCCGTTTGTCCCGTGTACGAATAGACTCCTTCATGGGGTATGCATGTCATGCAAGTAGAGTGTATCATTGATTCATTGACTCATTCATTGATTATCGTTATTCTGATGCCAACGTGAAAAGTGTGGACCAAGTTGATAAGAGGATAATGTGGAAGTGATTAAGGAGGAAGAGGATGAGGAGAAAGAGGCGGTTGAGGGTTAAGGTGAGGAAGAGGCTCAAACAAACAAGTATCGTAAGTCCAAGAACGATAAATTCTGCTACATACTTACAAAAAACATGAACATTGAATACACAAGAACCATAATTTCCCGATGGATCGGTTGCGCTGCAAAATACTCTAGTACTTCCAATCGGAAAGATATGACCCGATGGTGGATCACATGTTACATCACGTGACTGACTGCGGTCGTTATCTCTATATTTCGGTCTAAGCCATTTAACTATAGCAGTTGAACGTCCTATATCATTTTCACGTACTGGATTTACTGGGCAGTCGTACACACTTGGTCGTAATGTATCTAGTTTGCAAGAAAAAGAAGTATTAGATTTTACTTTTGTATGTTCTACAATGCAATATCACCGCGTTCTGCACAGGTGACGTCACAACGTAATATGGTCGATCGCGCAGGGTACCCGGATATCGCATACCCCGCGCAATGGTCGATCGCGCAGGATACCCAGATATCGGATACCCTGCGCAATGGTCGATCGCGCAAGGTCACGACCCGGATATCGGATACCCTGCGCAATGGTCGATTGCGCAGGGTCACGACCCGGATATCGGATACTAAAAGGTTTGGACTGCATTGTGGGACATGCGAAAGTGGTAAAAAACTCGACATAAAGTACAAATTATTTCCAAAATCTTGATCACGAATACCCGTCTCGCTAAATTTCAAATCTATAATTTAGCTTAAAATTAAATCAATAGTATGGTTTACAAAAGGACAATTTCAATTGATCACTACATTAGGATTTGGTGGATTCTAATGATCATGATAGTGTTGAAATAGTGGTTCAAAATAGCGTCGTTGTTTCACAAATCTGTGCTATCCAATCATCGTCGTCATTATGGTCAGCATATTCATTACTACATCATCTTTGTCCTCCTTGTCATCACCATCTTAATCATCAAGTCGCCATTTCAAGGTATATTAACGAAGCAAACGATCATGTGACTAGTGATAGATTTTAGGGGAGACACGTAAACTAATCGGCAATGTGATTCATATCTGCACCAGTCGGAACAGTCTATTTCTCCACTTATCTTACACATATAAAAAAACCCTCACATATCGATAAATCCTCTTATCCAGGCATTTGGTTGTATGCCTGTGTACTATATCTATGGTTTTAAAGCATCAAATTGAATATGTTCCAGCCAGATGCCCAAAATTGGACTTGACCGTCTAGTTCAGATAACGGCAAAATGTTGCCGATCAGTTTATGTGTCTCCCCTTAGTCACATGATCGTTTGTTTCATTAATGTACTTTGAAATGAATTAGCGTCGTTGATTCTGAAAAAGGTTTGAATAATGTCCTTACCCTGTGTTTGAACTGTCACGTTACAGTATGCTGTGTTACCAGCATCATCCCTGGCGACACAGGTCGATACTGTAGTTCCTACTCCAAAGCGACTATACATACTAGGGGTGCATGTAAGCGAGGCTATTTGACCCGAGTCATCCGACATTAGCGGAAAGCTCCATCTTATTGGTGGTAATGGCCACCCATTCCAATGAATATCTCCGTGTAAAGTTCCATTGAAACAAGTTAAAATCGGCGGTGTTTTATCTAAAGAAAGACAATGCCATGAATGTTAAAATGTTCATAACCATTATTGGAGAAACGCCATAATTTATATCGAAAAAGAGCGAAACGTTAACATCAGTAAAAAAAACCCGCCAATTTTTGAATACAAATTTTATCTACTGAGAAAAAAGGCCTTAAAAATTCTTTATAAATAGCTATTTACAGCTTTTGCATCTGCGGTCATAAAATCTGTCAAAATTGAAATTACGTAACTCAAGCCTGCGAATCAGTAAGAATGAAAATTGGCTGATTCAACTCTACTGAAATATAACTCAAGATTGTCATTTTTGTATGTGGTGCCGAAATGTATGCAAGTCATTAGTTGTGAAGGACGCTTTGAGCCACTTGTCTATAGGAGGTGGTCCCTATTATTGCATTTGCAGTTTGAAGACAAAAACGATTGAAAAGATGCACTCTTAGAAAGCCAGGATCAAATACAAGCTTATCCTGATTCCGGATTAGAATATGATCCGGAAATGGACCACATCTGATCCTTTTTTGATCAATCTGATCCTTTTCGGGATCATATTTTTGATCCGGAATAAGGATAAGCTCATATTTGATCCTAGCTTTCTAAGAGTGTGGTCTGATACTAGAACACGTGTGTATCTGTATAATCATTTGTTTGGATCCAGATCCAACATTTGGTCTCAAACTATACGAATGATTAGTATTGACTATACGAATGATTAGTACTATGTTGCCAAAAATAAGTTCAATTATACCACAAACGAGCATATGTTTAATAATGGCGGACATGTTTTCTACATTTCCACAAGTTTCATCAAAAATTGTTTGATTGTGCGATATCAAACAATTAAAAATCGATGTTTCGTGTCTTCTGAATTGCAGAAAGAATTTCGCATATCTTAAAACGACACTATTTTTATACGTTTTTACGCATATTTTGATGTATGAAATATGAAGTTTAAAGGAATAATATAGGGGGCAATAAAACCCAATTCTTATTTTACCAATTTCAAAAATATTTGATAAGATATAGGCTTCAAACTAGCAGTGTAATTCAAAATCATATTTTTCTTGCTTATTTAACGAAAACAATGGCAATAATAGCATGTTTCTAGAATTTTATAATGCAAAATTGATTTTGGTATATTTTCATAAATAGTTTTTAAATTTTATCCAAGTTTGTGAAAGTGCACTGACGTTATAACATCAAAGTGACGACATTCTATGATTAATGGTACTCAATTTGGTATCAATATAATAGAGCCTATTTTGCCAACACACCGGTAGCAAAATGCAAAAGAATAGAAAGTCCCGGGAAGGAGTTAATTAATCAAATGAGTTAATTGGATCAACTCTTACACGCTGCTCTTACACCTTATCAAAAATCAAAAAATCTCATACCAAATAAAACAACCTTTCAATATGCCTAGATAAAACTAAGAAAAAAGTATAGTCTGTAATATATATTCTTACCTTTTTCAAGTGTACGTTTAGATCCAAAACACATAAGTGGCGCCACATCGTATCTGAGAGCAGAGTTAAGGGAGTCATGAAGTCCATAAAAATATAAGCCACGGACTGGTAATGTTGCCTTGTCCGCTAGGAACCCTTCATCGGTGTGCCATTGCTCATCCAGAGTGTTGCCATTACATAATTCCTCTGGATTGGGACAATCTATAGGCAACAATAGAACGAATAGAACGAATGGTTTATTCGTAATTTTAATGCATGTACATGTATTAAACCTTCTCTCTCTCGATCGATCGATCGATCGATAGAGAGAGAGATTTGGTTGTAAAACCTCTATGAACTAGACTAAGAGCTTGGTCACAACAACTCGTACGAACAGTTACGAGCAGTGTTTAGTCCGTTTAAAAGGACCACGAGCAGCGAGCAAAGCGAGCAGCGAGGGCATCTCGTGGTTCTATTAAGAGTTTAACAAAGTCAAAAAGTGACTTATAATGATCACTCCAAAACTCCATAAAGTGACTTACAATGATCACTCCAAAACTCCATAGACTTTGTACACAAAACTTCAACAGCCGGTAGCGCACCTTAATTTTTTTTCGATGTACTAAACACTGCTCGTAACTGTTCGTATGAGTTATTGTGACCAAGCTCTAAAATACTGATCAAAATTTAATGAAAGCACTTAAATACAAACATACAGGAATACAAAATACTACAAACCCGGGGGGTACTTACATTGACAAGGTATACATTTTTAGAATCACGGAGTTACACCAACCCCCCTGACCTCCGAACTTTGAACGGACACTGTATCCCCCCTGAATCTGGTTGGGTCAAAATGTTTCGGTATAAGCGGAAAGGATGAACTTACATCAAGTCGCCGCGCGCGAGGAATTTTTAGCAGCAGAAAAAAAAATCGGTAGGGGGTGGGGTGATGCACCCCACACCCCCACCCCCCTTCGTAGAAGAAAATTACTTGGACTTTGTTTTCAAAATAATTTATTTCGAATTGTTATTGTCCTTACTGGAGAGTGAACCGAGACCACTTGATGTAGCAGGAACAACAGTATGAGGTTGTCGCAAGTGTCTTTTGAAAAAAAACCCTCTTCGATTGTTCTTCCCATAATGAGTTGCTTAATGATTTTTTTTTTGTCATTTTTGGCCTATTTTAGGCCTATTTTGGCAATATTTAAAAAAAAGTAAGTCAAAAATCAAAAATTTGAGAAATGCGTTCCTAGACATGTGTTTCTAGATTCTAAAAAGCATTCGAGGTCCAACTTTTAATTTTTCAAAATTTAGTTAGGTTGTTTGTAAATATAGTGGTCCAAGAACAAGGGTTTTTTTGGACCTTGTCCAAAATCGTACATTTTGGTCCAAAACTAACCTAATCATCATCTTCTACATGCAAATCAACACCTAGAAATGTATACTTTTATACGGATTTACCTAACTTGTGCACACAATGTTATTCCTTCAATTACAAAACCTACACGTATACTGAATAGGGGAGGGTGGGGTGAGTTTCCCCCTCCCCTTTTGTTTGAACGCCCCTGTATTGGAGAGGTTAAGGTCTAGAAGGTTTTCCTGTTAACACAAGATAGATATGTACCCAAGCTATGTTTTATGTAAATACTAAGACTCTGCGGCTTATCGTATTTAAATAATTAAAAAAATAAAAAAGGCGTCAAAAGGGCCAACTCGCCCGCTATGCGGGGCGAGTTGGCCCACCCAGTGGGGTAAGTTGGCCCCATTTACAAAAAAAGAGTCGTACTCATGTTTTTTTAAGTGAAGCACGGGAATGTTCTGCATACAAAAATGTCCTTTTGAGATGAAATGCCATAATAAATTAATACAATATCGATCTTTTAAAAAGGTACGTTGTGACCTACAGTGTTATCTGCATGCAATATATGCAATATAGGCCTACCAGTTTCATTTAAGACTCCATGCGTCTTGTTATACGCATCTATTTACTTGTTTAGAATTAAAATCGTGTTAAAACGTCATAAATGTTATTGTGCTAGAGTCTTTGTAGGTTATCATACCATCTTGGGCAAATTCGCCATAGGGCCAACTTGCCCAATGTGGTAGGGGGCCAACTCGCGCCGTAGTCCCAATTTTGACTTAACCTCGTGGTATACCAACAAAACAAAGGATAAAGTAGATTTGATCCCATGACATGTTGGACATGTACCATGGCTCGTAATCAATAATAATAATTTGGACCATCGAAGTAATATCTTGACACTAGTACAAAATTACGTTTGCTAAAAA
This sequence comes from Ophiothrix spiculata, assembly GCA_000969725.1. Classification (NCBI taxonomy): domain Eukaryota; kingdom Metazoa; phylum Echinodermata; class Ophiuroidea; order Amphilepidida; family Ophiotrichidae; genus Ophiothrix; species Ophiothrix spiculata. Next base: position 21,324 of record JXSR01S035984.1, on the reverse strand, counting down.
AGTTTACTTAGGTAACCCAAAAACTCGTTTTACTGATAACTCACACAAAGAGATGAGCTGGGTATTGTAAATTTTATGGTAAATTTGATGCATTATATATGACCAAAAATCACCAGTAACATAATTCTTCCCAGTTCACGTGAGCAGAAACTCGTGGTTTGCCAACTCGCCCCGAGGGCCAACTCACTCCACCTTCCCCTACTCAATTATTGATAATATATTAACAAATTCCAATGATGAGCTAATAAAAACTAATATTTTAGTGACGGATAAAACAGATAATTTTCCTACTGTACTTTTTCAGAATTTTAAGAGTTTTAATCAAAAACCAAATCAAGAGAAGAAATGTACTTACAAACGAAACCACAGCGATGTCAATTAGTCTGAATTTAAAAGAAGCCTTTCCTCTGTTAATTGGAAAGATGTACTTCATGGCGAAAACGTTGAGGTAGACTATGATAACTTTATAAAGAAATTTAATGATCTCTATGACGAACACATAAAAGAGTTTCAACAAATCGAAGGAAAATTCCAATATCCCCTTTGATTACTAAAGGACTACTTAAAAGTATAAACACAAAAAATAAACTATTTATTTATTCATAACATTCGGCTGTAAGCCAGGCTAATCCCAATAGTGCAAATGCATTAAATTCAAGGGACGCCCCCGTGGTGTGAAAGACAGAAAAATGGAAAGAATTTTCGATTTTAGATGCAGGAGGAAACCGAAGTGCTCGGAGAAAACCTGCGAGGACGAGTATGGGTCGACAACCAAATTCACGTACAACCTAGGTCTGACCGGGAATCGAACCCGGGCCACAGCGGTGAAAGGCGAGGTCAGAAACGCTGCGCCAACCCGTCACCCCTAATTGCCAACTATATAGGCAATATCTTCAGTGTCCATCAGAAGATCGTTAAATCAAATTTAAAACATTTAGAAATAAACTGAACAATTTAATACGTAAATGTAAGCGAGAGTACTATCATAATAAGTTTGAAAGTGTAAAAAACAATATAAAGCAAACGTGGAAAACAATCAACGCCGTGATTGGTAAAGAAAATACTAAGAGACAACAAACTACTTTTAAAAGTGACAATGGTAAAAGTGTTTCTGATCCGAGCAGTATATCATCATGTTTCAACAACTTTTTGGTCAACATTGGACCCAAGCTTGCTTTGGATATAAACCACACAGGAAAAGATCACTTTGAGTATCTTAGAAACCCTACTCAAAAATGTTTATTCATGAAACCGATAGTTGCTGAAGAAATAATTAAGATAGTTAAAAAATTCAATCCAAATAAAAGTCCTGGCATGATGGAGTTGGAAATTTTATCATAAAAAGGGTTATTAATGAAATCTCAGAACCTTTAACAGACATATTCAACCTCTCATTATCGACAGGTATTGTACCAAGTGAACTAAAAATAGCAAAGGTTATTCAATATATAAAAAAGATGCTGCTGAAGTTTTTTTTTCAAACTATCGTCCTGTATCTGTTCTACCATGCTTATCAAAAATATTAGAACGACTTGTATTTAATAGATATATAAATTTTATTGATCAGAATAACATATTGAATGAAAAACAATTTGGGTTCCGATTGAACCATTCTACGTATATGGCTATAACAGAACTTGTGGATAAAATTGTCAAATCAGTTGAGAAAAATGAAACTACATTGCGCATATTTTTCAAAGGCATTTGATACCATAAATCATAATATTCTATTATATAAATTAAATCATTATGGATTTCGAGGAGTTGCTTTAGAATGTCTCAAGAGCTACCTTACTGATCGAAAACAATTTGTTTGTTACCAAATGTGTGATTCTGATCATAAAGCTATCCAGTGTGGCGTACCGCAAGGATCTATATTAGGGCCACTATTATTCATCTTGTACATAATATATCATACATACATCTTGGTCACATCCAGATATTGCATCTCAAAATCATATCATCAATGATGAGCTTCAAGAAATCTGTAATTGGTTTCAGGCCAATAAACTTTCTGTAAATGCTAGCAAAACTAATTATATGGTACTCAATATAGTACTGCAAAATGTATTGATATAAATCAGATATGTCCAACAGATTCTCAAAATAATACTTTTAATCACATGGATAAAAAAGAATCTCAATATCAAGCTTAACGGTGTATCATTGCAAAAAGTAAAATCAACAACATTTCTTGGTGTGATTATTGATGAGAATTTGACATGGAAATATCATATAGATGCAATATCAAAAACTATTTCAAAAAATACTGGTATGTTGACTAAGCTTAAGCATTACTTGCCTCAAAACATATTGTACTAACTGTACTGTACATTAATATTGCCATATATAAATTATGGGGTTCTTATATGGGGAAACACGTATGAAACATACTTGGACAAATTATTGAAACTACAAAAATGGGCTATCAGAACAATATCCAATAGTCACTATAGAAGCCATACGGGGCCTTTATTTGTATAATGTTCTGAATGTACACGACATGTTTAAACTCAACCTTGGAAGTTTCATGTACAAGCATCATACTTCCAAATATTTTCTCAACTTACTTTACAAATCATGTTCAGACTCACAGCTATAATACAAGAAATACTCAGGATTATAGTATTAATAAAACTAAGAAAATATTCTGATCGTGCTGTTCGTAATTCTGGACCAACCTTTTGGAACTCTCCGAGTAATGACATAAGTAGATGCAAAACACTAAAGAATTCAGAAACAATCTAAATATATATATATATTGTCAAATTATAATTGAAACTAAATTACATATAATAGTATACTTATTCGGAGCATTTGTCTTGTTTATGTTGTTTGTTTGTCTTTTGCTGTTATTTGTTTAGTTGTATTTTTGTAACTTATTTTGTTTGCAGGGTATCATCACTTTAGGGCTTCTTGGCCTCTTGATGATGTCCTCAATATGTAATTTTGATATTGGAATAAAGTTTGATTGATTTGATTTGATTGATCGGTTGCTGAGTTACAAAAAATATAACTGAAAATGAGGGGTTAACTGTGCCCTTAATGCTATATTTTAGGCATTTTTTGTCATATCCAGAAAATTCCAGTTCCAGAAAATACCGACGGATGCATTTTTCATGTTTTCACGAACAAACTAAAGCATTACATACTGAAAAATGCATACTGAAAAAATGAGTGTTTGTAGAACTTAAAACTATTTACGAACAAGAAGCTGAAACGATAATGCTCGCTTCCGTAGGTTTTTCTCCGGGTCCTCCGGTTGTCCTCCTGCACTAAGACTGAATATTAAAGAAAGATCTAGGACCCCGATGGAAATAAGCTTCATAAGAGGCTTTCTTGGGTTATCCTTGGCTATCAGCCCATAGGACTCTTTCTTTTCTTTCTTTCTTTCGGTGTAGTTCATACCTACCGTTTCTCAATCCACATGGACATCCGATTACACCTGTCGGCGTTGCCAAATTGGCCATCCACAAATTGCCTCGGGACAGCCATTTCCAGGAGCGGCTGAATGTGTAGCCTCTCGTAACAGGTATCATGAATGTTTGGAAGCTAATAAATTGACGACATCCATGCGAAACATCGATGATACCATCGACTTGACGTACAGGTAATTCATAATTGATATATTTCCTTAAAATATTATCAACGTGGGGTGGTGTGTGAATTCCTCTGGTTAGATCATGATTTACGACAGTAATACCTTAAAAATAAAGAACAATAAAACAGATTAAATAAATTAAGCACAGTCTAAAGACAAAAGAAACTTATCAGGCAAAACCCGTTTCAGTATGCTGTTTACAATTGAAGAATGTAGTCAAAGAAGTTCCTATGTTACATCAAATCAGTTTTGAGAAAAGTGGGTTTTAAGTTTTTAGAATTGCGTAAAAGTTTTATTCTATTACATATCGTTTTGAAACTTTCAGGGTACGGTTGTATTCGCAAAATATGAAAATAAGTGAACAAGTTCAGCTCATATACTTAATGTAATCGAACATCAATAAATTGCAATCAATAAATAGGAACTTCTTGCTCTTCAAATGAGGTCAAAAATTCAAAATGGCCATAATATCAAAAGTGAATGCTTAAATTCAATGAATGTATAATATTTTTGGAATGTACAGCCATGACAAATAATTTGACATGTCATTCACTCAAATCGGACCATCTTGAAAATTTGACCCCTCTGATTGATTTTTGCCTTATATCTCCTAATCTATTCGTGCGTGCTACATAAGTAAAACTATATATATTTGACATCCTTGCGACGAGTCAATTAATTTGATATGTAACTTGATATATTTTGAGCATTTTTAAAATTTGACCCAAAATTCACTAAAGCGTGAAAACTACTTCCGGTTGAGTCAATCACCCAATTTGTTTCTTAAAAATGCCCAAACCGTCAATGCACCTAAATCTACCAAAAACTCATTTTGGCCAAAATGTAACATAGGAACATCTTTGACTACTCTCTTCAATTAAACCGAGGTATGTACGTATAATAGGACAGCGTGTATCAAAATTATTTGCACCCTGATGTAGTTGACTTTTGAATAAATTTGGATAATCGTAGCCTATTTAAATATTTATCTTTTGTGTAGTTTAAACTTTTATAAGAATTTTATTTCATGTCAATAGCATGTTGCATTTAGAAATTACTTGCACTATACACTCGTCCACCTAAGGTCGGAAATCTGATTTTCGGCCAAAATCCCCCCCCCCCACACACAAAAAAATAAATAAAAATAATGAAAAATAAAATAAATTGTTATAGAAATTCTAAATATCGGATTTTCATCTGGTTTTTATTTCAAATGAATAAAGGGAATGGTAGAAAGTTTTAGCAGTGGGTGTCTTATTTAGAGAATAATGCATTTAGTTTTTCAGATAGTTTTAGGCTTTTTAAGTCCTTTTTCTGCACTTTTTAAGTCCCAAATATATATGCAAATGTTTTATTTATTTATTTATTTATTTCATAATGTTTACCCAGAGTAGCCCGTTCAGCAATGCTGGTCTTACATGGGGCTCTGCATAATAATTTAGCATATACACATAAATAATTGATTTAAAATAAAAAGCACATATTATAAATATAAACATAGTTTGAGAAGCGACCACATGTAGAATCATTGAAATATATATTAGAGTTTATATATGGATAAAAACACATAAATAAAGTTAAAAATTTACACATTGACAGAAATGCATTACAAATTTCAAATTAAAACATACAAGGATACCTGATAATATATACAAATACCGGTAAGCGACTGCAGGTGGATACTCACAGCCTACCCCCAAAGTGGAAAACCGTGGGGTTTACAGTAGACAAGTGATACAAAAAGCAATACACATATTGATAAACATACATATTTAGATTTATTAACGGCCGCGGGTGGATATCCGTAGCCTACTATCACGGTGGTAACCGTAATAGTTTGCAATTGACTTATTACACCATTAATTTTTATACATTTCTTTAAAAACATGTAAACTAGATGAATTTCTGACATCAGTACTATTACCTAAGACTGTTCCATACTTTTACACCACTGTATTGAAAAGAGGATCTAAAATATTCGGTATCATGACGATTGGAACCTTTTGTTAAAGCCAACATACCAGTTGTTGCTTGTCGTGTATTGATACTATGATTATTGGAAACATATTCAAATCTTGAAGTTAGATAAGCTGGAGCAAGATCATTCAAAGATTTATACATTAAAATGGCCTTAAAGTAATCACAACGATATACAAGTGTTTTAGGGCTTCTCTTTCTTTGGTTGCGGGATCTTCGGGTCATGACCAGGAGAGAAACATCTACGAAACAAAATGTTGAGCCAACTGTGATTTTTAAATCTTGAAAGCTTTGAAAAAGGTCCTACCTGAAGAACAAAACGTAAACTCTCCTGCACTCCCAAAACCTGTGCTGTACCCAATGTTCCTGACTGGCAGCATCGTGTCGGGACTATATTCCATAAACGGCGACGATTCGTTAGTTTTGAAAACCATGATTTTTTCGTCAGTTAACTTGATAGTAAATTCACGAAAGTCGTCTTGGTCCAGTATATATGGAGTGGATGGTTTGACGATTGCAAACTGTTTGTTGTCTCTGTATTCTCTGATTGCAGAAAATTGATTCCACCATCCTCCAATCACTTAAAGAAAAACAAAGGCTATAAACAGTTAGGTCCGTATGCACAAAAGAGATTTAAGATTTAGACCAGGTTTAAACCTCGACTGGGTCTAAGTCAAAAAAGGACCTTCAGGCATTTTTGAACAGCAAAACCTTTAAAATATTGAAGGACAACCCAAAACCTTACAAATTACACACAAAATATGGCAATATTGGATGAGGAAAATAATCTTAGCTGTAAAACAAAATATCACTTTAGCCTGGGCTTTATTTCATAAAAGTTAAGATCAACTAAGTCTTAATTATAGGATTCATCCTAGCTTTGTTATATGAAAATGAAAAAAAGGCCATTTTAACTTTCTTTATGAAGTAAAGGATACTATATAGTAATTATAATAATATTCAGATGAACTCAACATTTCAAATTCTATCCAGAGTTCCGATGAACAAATAATTATGCGTTCTATGACTTATGTTGATCTCAACTTTCATGAAATAGGTCCCAGGTCTAACTTTAAGCCTGGTCTAATATTTTAACCTGTTTGTGCATACGGACCTTAAAGTCTTGTTAACAATACAAGCACTAAACAGTTAGCGATAACTGTTCAAAGTCGGTGGTACAATAGGTCAGCATGGGTAGCGTGCAACTACAGTACATAAGGTAACGATAAATATGTTTCCAAACATCTGCTGATAAATGCTCAAAAATCGAAGAATATCATAAAGTTGCAACCACTGTTGGTTTTACAGGACCACTTAGATTGCTAAATAATCTGAGAAGGTTAGAAATATACTCTTTGATATCACCTTTTTCACCATTTAGCTTTTTTTTAATGACCCACCCAAATGGGAGTCGGCAGTTTGATATCTCCTTTCTGATACCGTAATGTTTCTCAAATTAACCGCATTGCTGATGATGTTTCTCATATTAGCCGCGTGTGTGTTTACCATGAACATCCAAAAACTCAACACATGCTTGAATTTCGTGCCTCAAACATACGAGCACCTTTACTTTACTAGTACATTACCTACAAAACCATTTATTTAGAGTGAATATCGTCGTGACAATGTCTGATCGTAAGCTGCAAGGACAACTGTAAGGCCCTCCATAGGTTGTTCCCCTGCGAAGTATACCCTAATAAGGAACTTTCAACTTTAAAAATCTTTTTTGAATTTTTGAAATCGGACCTTCCGTTGCGGAGATATTACGATTTTTATGCAGTTGGGTCGCGCTATATTGGAGAACAGCTCTTTTATTTTCTTCGCTTACAGTCTTAACAAACATTTTTGATCATATCTTTAAAAGTATTTAGTGTACAAGCTTCAAATTTTCAGAGAATGTTGCTAACATCATGTGCTTTAAGAATATAGCTTAAAATGTTAAGTTATGCATCAAAAATGGTTAATTTGCATAATTAATGACTTAATTAGGTGTATTTTCATGATTTACCAACACGTTATCAGAAATATTTTTGATCATATCTTTTAAAGTTTTTATTGTACAAGCTTCAAACTTTCAGAGTGTGTTGCTAACATAATGTGCTTCAAGAATATAGCTTAAAATGTTAAGTTATACATCAACAATGGTTAATTTGCAAAATTAATGACTTAATTAGCTGTATTTTCCTGATTTTCCAAAATATAGATCACAGAACTCCACAACCTATCAATATTTTGACTTCAAACTTTCCATATAAGTTGCTGGTAGTGTTTAGCTTTGAAGTACTAAAAAATATGCATCTAATTTGCATAATTAATGACATAATTATGATTACTTATATTATGCACTTCAGAAATTACCTGTACATAATTGGTGAACGGCTGTATCAAAATAAAGGTATAAATACCGTATATTTCTTTGAAGTGGATTTTCATGCTAAACATGATGGTGAGGTCATTTTTGAACCAAAATGTGTAATTTTGGCCTTTAGGTTCAAAAATCATGTTTTTGACCCAAAGTTTTACGAGAAAGCTAACTAAATTGTGCTTTGGTGAAATTTTAAACTACAGTATTTTACTTGTTAGAATCTAGAAAGCAATATCTTGGAACGCATTTCTCAATTTCTTGATCCATACAGGCAGAGCTTGAAAATATTTTTTTTGGTAAAATAAACAAAAATTCACCTGTTGAACAAACGTACACAAGTTCTGTGTAGTGATTTCGTTCACCGATTACGTAACAGGTGATTGAAGTGCCTATACGCCGGGACAGTTGTGACGTCATAATTTATGCACATCACCCAACACGTGCGTTTTGGACCCAAGCAAAATGATCGTGTCCACTAATCATACGTATAACACAATAGGCACATGTAAACATATACAATTCAGACTGATTTTTCTCGGTTGGAAGACAAAAATAACGGCAGGGGTCCCGTCCTGGCTTGTAATCACAAACTTCAGCATAATAGCCCGGCATGTTTTCCCTTATTTTTGTTTTAGACGAAAGTTATGATACAAAATCGGAGTCAGACCTTTTTCCCCATAGACTTAACGTGTGGCAAAAATGGCCACACCGTTTGTTTGGGTCCAAAACGCACGTGTTGGGTGATGTGCATAAATTATGACGTCACAACTGTCCCGGCGTATTTTAGAGGTTCGTAATAGTACTAAGTGCTTGTTAACCTTGTTAACAAGGTTTTAAAGGGTAGCGATTATGCTATTAAGTGTCATGTGCGGATACCTCGGTAAATGAACCTTCTTCAGTTTCTTGCCGCATTTATAAGTTAACATAAACTACTTATACCAAACTCTGTGGATACCTTGTATCCTCGTATTTTTTTAAACGCAGCTTTGACCTTTTTGGCAACATTTCAATCCATCTACCGATCAATCCATTAATACTTTACTTACCAATATACCGGTCAATCAAAAAATATTGACTCACCAATCTACCGATCAATCCATTAATACTTGACACACCAATTTACCGATCAATCAATTAATATTGACTCACCAATCTACCGATCAATCCATTAATACTGGACTCACCAATCTACCGATCAACTAATTAATATTGACTCACCAATCTTTCGATCAATCAATTTAAATTGACTCACCAATCTACCGATCAATCCATTAATGCTTTACTCACCAACCTATCGATCAATCGATTAAAACTGATATACCAATCTACCGATCAATCCATTAATACTTGACTCACCAATCTACTGATCAATCAATTAATATTGACTCACATACTTAACTCACTAATCTACCGATCAATCAATCATTATTGGCTCACCAATCTACCGATCAATATTTACTCACCAATCTACCAATCAATCAGTTAATATTGACTCACCAATCTACAGATCAGTTAATATTGATTCAGTAATTAATTTTGACTTACCATAAGTCACCAATCTACCCATCAATCAATTAATTTTGACTTACCAATCTACCGATCAAGCAATTAATATTGACTAACCAATCAATCAATATTGACTCACCAATCTACCGATAAATCAATTAATATTGACTCACCAATTTCGTAGAATTTTGAGAGCCTCTTATCAGCGCCCGACAACGCTATGTGTGCATTATGAGATGCTTTCACTTTGAACGTTATTCTTGGAATTTCAGGAAATACACGGATAGAATCCCAGCTGTACTCGTATGAAGTATCGGTTTCATAAATCGGTGAATTTTCGTAACAATCTGTGAAGATTATGCAAATACAGAACTCGTTATATATATACAAATGACGATAATGCAAGTATATTGAATATAATTAAAATTGTTATGTCAATCAATAAATAGTTTAGTTCAAGTGATTGGTGGAAGTACACTAGGCACTAATATTTGAACCCAATAGAAATAGGATCATTTCATTCGTAAGTATCAAAATAGATGGCGCTATTCATAAAAACTATTTTTTGATACAGAAGGGGTATGCTGGTGTGTACTACCGAAATTAGGTATACAAATGAAGCATATAACGTCAAGAAAATTTTAATTATAATTTTTAGTCAAATTTTTTACAAATCAAGCAACATTATCGATAATCAAATATAATCATTAATTTGAAATATGTTTAGGGCCTTCGTTTTTGCACAAATCTGAATTTATAAAAAATACAAATAAATGTGCTTGAAATTTACTAAATTTCAACCAAAATGAAATTGAATTTTAAGAATGGGTTCATAATATTATTATGCAACACATTCCACTTATTTGTAGTGCTTTTTTACTTTCTGCGAGGTAAAATATGAATTATTGGTTAATAACATAAAAAATACATTCCCACCTCAAAGGAGAATGCTTTGAGTTGCTAACAGTTGTATGCATGTTACTGCGTTATTTTTACGAGATCACAAACTGTGTAAGTAAATATTTCAGAATGCCAAGAGGTGCAAAGTAGTACGAAAAATGGGGGACAGCTCGCCAGTCCGGCAGCTCGATAGTCCGACAGCTCGCTAGTCCGACAGCTCGCTAATCCGAATTTGTAAACAGGCTCGCTAGTCCGAATTTAAAAAAGCTCGCTAGTCCGAATTTTAAAATAGGCTCGCTAGTCCGAATCTTAAAAACAGCTCGCTAGTCTGAATTTTAAAAACATCTCGCTAGTCCAGATAGGAAAAAAATATTTCAAAAATTGGACTAGCGAGCTGGTTTAACAATTCGGACTGACGAGCCCATTTTCATTTTCAGACTAGCGAAACTTCGGACTAGCGAGCTGCTTTTTCGGACTAGGGAACCTTTTTCAAAGTTATATTTTCCCCATTGAATAACGTTTCGGACTAACGAGCCTTGGGACTAGCGAGCTTTCGGACTAACGAGTCGTCGGACTAGCGAGCGGACCACGAAAAAATCGTATCTTAAAAGATCATGGTGTTTTAAACGGCGTTAGGTAATCTACTCGATGGAACGTGTTTAATGGGCAATGTAGTAGGAACTAAACCGACGCGTAGGTAAGGCTAAAAAGACCTCATTTTCAGCATTGTTTAGCCAGAGATCCGATAGTTTTACAGTTGCATGAACCCAAAGATCCCTCATTTTAGACCAATGATCCCAGATCTTTAATTGTTTTCTCTCTCCGATCGCCAGAAATCATGCTTCCCCTCATTTTTAAGATTATGCTCTCACTAAATATCCCTATTGTATTTACAGTTTTACGCTTTACCTAACCGGTGATTGACCGCCGTAACTACTGGTTCTGATCATTGGTTGCTGTTGTTCTGAACAATGGCAACCATCCAGACCCGGTGTAGCAGGAATGTAAGTCCCTCGTTCTTATTGTCCGGGTTATACAGTAAAGTATAGGCTAACAACTCTCACGCAACATTAGTTTCACGCTTTACTCCGTTATGGTCTACGGAAGGCGGACTACCATTTCAGGGGGACTAAAATTCCTTTCACACCGGAACCAACCGCTAGTTTAGTTTTGAAGCAGTTATGGTCTATGGAAGTTGGATAATGGCTCGGAAGAAAAAGTATAAACATAAATTGTAACACAACGACGAGATAAGAGACCGGTCCCTATGGAAGGCGGACCTTCGCCTCGTTTCAGGGCGTTGTCAGGCTGTGGGATCAATAGAAGACCCTTTTACTCATTCCAACACCAAATGACATAACTCCTTCTGTATATTAGTTTGCACAAACACCTTGCTAAATTCCTAGTAGCATCAGCTACCGTATATTCTCTCCAATGTAAAATATTGAATTCTCCCTAAAAAAAATAAAAAAATGAAAATAAATAAAAAGCAGCCAATAAAAACACATGTCTCTGTAGTGATTGTATTATAATACACAGCAAGTGGTATTAACTTTATAATTTGGCTCTACACGTTGAGATTTCTTAATATTCAACCAAATACATAATTGTTTGTTCACCTTTGCTTGCTCAGGAATAAAAATATTTAATAATATGAGAGTAAAATGGGGAACTTTTGTCAACTAATTCTATATTCAATTATTGAAATCCCCTGATTTATGTTCCTTAAATCAGTGTATAACCCATTTACTTGTGCAGTATTATGTGACCAAGTTACCAATTTCACAGGTCACTCTTACTTAGTTGAAATGGATTCTCTCCAAGTGAAAGCCAATTGTGTTAACATTTGATGAAAAGTGTGCTGTAACTGTTATGTAGAGAGTCAACTTGGCTGAATAATAGCTATATTAATGAACTTGATCATAGGGCTGTCGTCGACAAAGCTTATGTCGAAATTTATGTCGAGAGAAAGCCTGTCGCGACATGTCGACAAAACCGAGTCCAGTCGCGTCGAGACATAATCCATACGTAAAAAAGCATTAAGAAAAGTCAGAAAGGACTGAAAGTAAAGGAAATAACTAGTACGATGTCACTCAAATATTGCAAAATAACTTACTTTTTATAATAAATGTGATGACTCACACCGAAAGGGGGGACTTTGAAGATGATATCAATTTTGATATTTTCATTGCATCTGTTGCAGCATTTTCCAAGCTATAAAATGACACCTTACTTGTTGAAATTGATCAAGGCAATCAAATTTTACAACAGAAAATCTGCTGGAAATTCTTATTATTTTCTTTTCTTTCTGCTGCCTATTTTCACATGTATTTTGAAAAGTTTTCTGTCGCAAAGTCCCCCTTTTCGGCGTGAGTCATTACAAATAATAAGACTTCATGCTATCTATTTTACGGGCGACGGGCGATATTTCATTCAACAATATTCAACAAGATTACATGATGAATTGGATTGCCTCTATAGTCATGTCGACATATAAAATATGTGGTGCTGAGTTAAGGCGAAATCATACTCGGCCTCCAAACAAAATTTTTCCTACAAAACATTTGGTTGTGACGTCATCAAATATTTGCCATCGAACTTAAAGTATGAACGGGTAGCAAACATTTGGTCCAATGTATATGTCAATTCAATAGCATGTGCAATCTAGCGCGAAATTTTATTTGGTCTCAACTCGGTGTTGACGTTATTTTGTTTGGGGTCACTCGTCATTTTGACGTCACGACCAAATGTTTGGTAGCGAAATTTTTTTTGGAGGCCGAGTATGTTTTCGGCTTTTTATAAACCTACGAAATTATCTATCGATTTTCTATGGTTGGGAATGGTAGGGCACGGTATATGAAGCATGCTGTCGTGACATGAAAATATTTGTGACTGTTATTTAAAGAGTCAAACATCTTCAGAGTTACAGAGTTAAATATTGTGAATTGAATAAAGAAAACAAACCCTGACCATTGGTTTCTAGATTCGACAAAGTAGCCTAATTAGTTCCAAAATGTACCTGATCAAATTTTATTTTTGGCCTTACAGCTAAAATTAATTTACTTTTATAAAAAAATCAATACCACCATTGTCTTCCAACGTCACCTAGATCACCGGGCCTAGATCTTGCCCAGATCCATCGAGTCTCGAGCAATCCCACCTCTAATCAACCTGCCCTCTGTCTAGTGATTCCAGTGACCAATAAAATCCAAAGATCTACCAAGTTAGTGATTACAGCAACGAGGCTGTGGCGCCGAGAAGTGGTATGCTTTTGGGTATGTCTTTTACAAGTAGACGTTCTGGTCAAGAGTTAATGTCATCACTCTTCTAGAATATGTTTATGTATGGAGTTAAATATATTTATATGGGCTTTTCCAATAGTAGTTGGACACCAAACCTAAATCAAATAGAAACTCTTCTTACCGCCACCATTGAGAAGACACTTGACATCAATTGGTTCGGACCTTGACGGGTCGATCCGATGCAGCCCGCTAGGTGTGTCAGGATACGCGACCATTAATTCCCAGCAAGACTCAGGATCTGGGGGAAATTAGATGTATTTTGTAAAAAAAAACCCAACATATCAGTCTCTGCTTTTATTTTCTATATTCTGAGCTGGACAGGTCATTGATCACACTACTATTATTTTATACAAAACGAGTAATCCACTTCATAAATACAATACGCGCTCGGTTTAATTTCAATTTGTTCTGCATGACTCAATAGTTAAAGTTAGGGTCAAAACATGTGCAACAAGTCTTTGTTATGACATTAATTCCAATGCATCTTCTAATCAATAACGGATGCTTTGTGTTGAACATGTTGAAAATCACCAAACATTTAACATCAAAGGAAATTTGGTGGTGTATTGATTTTTTATCACCAAGCCTCCGTTATTAATAGAAAATACATTGAAACTATATATCAGTTTATAAGATAACAAAGACCTGGTGCACCAAATGTTTGAGAGCTCAAAAGAACAATGTTTTGACCCTTAAAGAACTCTGTCTTGGAACGTTTTTGAAACGTTAACAATTGGTTGAAAAAGGGTTTGGTTTTTCCTAAAACATTTTCATACGAAAAATAACACCGAAGAAAACCGTTTTTAAAGGGTTTATCTTCAACGTTTTTCATACGTAAATTAAACATTTTTGACCGTTCCTAGAACGTTGTGTTTAAACGTTGTTTACGAAAAAAACCTCCACACTTGAACGTTTTGGAAACGTTTACTGAACCAAAATAAAATCATTTTTTAACGTTCAGAAAACGTTATTTTGCTAGCTGGGTACCATTTTATTTAGTCTTTTCTTAAAATGAAGGTCATTCTGATACGGTTTAAATTTTTGCGTGAACTTTGCAAGAATCTGAAACAAATTTGTAAGTATAAATGCGCATGTAGCGCTCAAAAAAGAAAGAATTTTACCTTAACATTTCAAAATTAGGCTTATATTTGTCAGACATCAGGCAAAAGATTTAAAAATTTTATGCAAGTTTTACATGACCCCCTTCTTAACACAAACAATTTACACAACCCCCCTATTGACCAAATAAAAATCACCTCCCTATGTTTCTCCCGCCCCCTCCCCTGTAAATAATGAACGGTCCCTTACCATGATTTCCATGGGCCATAAAAATTGTGATTCTATACTAGAGTCGGTAACTTACATCTGACGTGAACGGTGAATGTACAAGTATCCAATAAATCCGCACCATCAGTTGCACTGCACGTGACATTGGTGTCGCCATATTGAAAATCAGCCGTCAAATTTTCGGAGCAGACGATTGCCATATCAACACTTGGATCATTCAACAGATGCGGCTCGGGTATTGAGATGTCACTAAATTTGAACTGTTTATGCAACAAAATAGTTTGGTCTTCAGGACAAACAAGTGCTGTATAAAATAAGAGATTAAGAAGGAGTGAAGAAGGTATTTTCCAACACAACGTTTACCAGACAAGTTGTAATAAATTTGAGTCGACTTCAAAAAATCGTAAGCGATTAAAATTGAAATGCTAGTGTAAACAGGATAACTTTAACTATGTTATTTCTAAATCTTTATTTATATCCTTTATTATCACAATTCAGTCAATAAAAGATGATGATAAATCCTTATTTTCGATCATAACTGTGTTAAACTTTACTTTATAAAAATAAATTATGTTACTCAAAATTCATTTTGTAGACTTTACACTGTTACAAGATTGATTTTTTGCAGTAAAGTTTACAATGCTATGAGATTGTTTATTCTCATTAAAGTTTAAACACTATGAGATTGTTGATTGTCAGTCAAGTTTAACACTATTAGATTGTCAGTTAAGTTTACACTGCTATGAGATTGTTGATTGTCAGTCAAGTTTAACACTGCTTAGAGATTGTTGATTGTCAGTAAAGTTTAACACTCCCATGAGATTTGTTGATTGCCAGTAAAGTTTACCATGTTTTTTTTTTGTTTACATTGCTATGAGATTGTTGATTGTTAGTAAAGTTTACACTGCTATGAGATTGTTGATTGCCAGTAAAGTTTACACGGCTATGGGATTGTTGATTGTCAGTAAAGTTTAACACTCCTATGAGATTTCTTGATTGCCAGTAAAGTTTACATTGCTATGAGATTGTTGATTGTTAGTAAAGTTTACACTGCTATGAGATTGTTGATTGCCAGTAAAGTTTATACTGCTACGAGATTGTAGATTTTCAGCACAGTTTACACTGCTACAAAATTGTTGATTGTCAGTAAAGTACACACTGCTACGGGATTGTTGATTATCAGCAAAGTTCGATACAGCTATGACATTGTTGATTGTCATTAAAATGTTACACAACCATAAGATTGTTTTTTATCGTTAAGATTTTGCGCTGCTTACAAGGCGTGTAAACTATTTTACTTCTGCATGTGTAATGTCTGAAACTTTTTTTTTTTCGGTCCGGAAAAACTTTATTTATTCCCTGTACTTGGGTCTGGTGGTTGGAGAAAGATACAGAGACTCTGCACCAGACCCCTGCTTTCCACATACTCTATTACATAAATGCATAATAATAAAACATATTATATGCATTATTTCGTTTTCCATCACTAATTTTCAATTCATTCTGTTTTTCAGCACTTTTTTTTTAGGAATATTGTTTGTGGGTTTTTTTTCAAATTACATTTACATGTGGATGTAAATATTAAAAAAAAAGGATGAGCTTGAAGAAAATACCTTGGTAAGTCTGAAACTTTACTAACATCTCATAGCAGTGTAAACTTTACTGACAATCAACAATCATATAGCTTTGATAAACTTCACTTACAATCAATAATCTCATAGC
>JXSR01S035982.1:0-10095 GCA_000969725.1 Ophiothrix spiculata | reverse complement strand
GGGGGCGCTGAAATGACAAAAAGGAAAAAAGAGAAGAGAAAGAAAAGAGGGAAAAAGAAGGGAGAAAAAAAGGAGAAGAGAAAAGAATACTTTTGCCCTCATATATCATCACACATATACCCACAAACTGCAGTAAAACCCTATAGCTTCAGGGGGGTTTGCCCCCTCTTCCCCCACCGAGGCTTTCATATAACCCAACAAAAAAGCATAAAATGCAGTAAAACCTTGTAGCTTCAGGGGCTTTTGCCCCTCGACCCCCACCGGGGCTTTCCTTTTAAGTTAGCCAATTTTTGCCTAAAGTTTTTGCGCGTGTTTCAGTGTTTTTTAGCTTAAAAAGCAAATATGTCAAGCAAATATTATTGCCAAAAAACGCAATTTTAGCAGAAATTACTCATTTTCACCAAAAAAGAGAAGTTTTTCAAAGCTGTTGGCATTTTTTTTTTTGGGGGGGGCAGTTTTTTGCCCGTGGTGGGGGGGCGCCAGTTTCAATTCTTGCCCCGGGCGCCAGACACCCTAGCTACGCCACTGCGCTCAATAAATGATGAAGGGGATAGTTTGTGACTATATGGCAGGGAATACTGACGAAGAAACCTAATTTCGGTAAGCCTATTAATATCATCGGCAGACTTTTCAGCTGACAAACATTTCAAACTACACTCTACACGCCTACAACATATTAAAAATATGGTACTGGATGTCCCCTCCAATTTGTAATCAATTTAATACTCATGTCACCCTTGTTTCCAACTAAACCTTCAAAATATTACCTTAGAGCAGTGGCCATGAGTAAGTAGAGTCAATAAAATAAATAAATAAATGCTGGTGCTTATATATGCTTTCTACGAAGATCAAATCTCCTCAAAGCGCTTTAACATTTATTCCGTTACCACTAGAATACAGTCAACTATCAGCTGCCTACAATTTACGGCGCTATTGATTATATTCCTAGTGACTACCCATGATAACGCTTGGGTCTACGAGGCAATTAGGATTAAATGTCTTGCCAAAGAACATAACTAGTTGACAGTAGCGGGGCTCGAACTCCTGACCTTCTGATTCAGAGTCCTGCGCTATTCCACTAGACCACATGAGCTCTGTACATTGTTTTGAATTATGTGTGAAAAGACGAATTGTTAATAATATATAGATTACTTCTGGTTTTTTTTTCTTTTATTCACACAGTATGCCAAAGTCTTTTCAACTTATAGAAAATTTAAAAATTAGAAAAAAAGTCTTCTACATGTAGCCCATTGTAGCAAATCTGATGTATAATTATTGTATACATCACACATGATGCAATGAGCTATTTTAGAAATAGAAATCTGCTTGACCTAATATAATATGAAACTAGGTTTAATATACACGGTTGCTCATATAGTTGGAATAAAAACATATTTACCACTTTTTTATGTAAAGGTCAATTTATGATGAAAATATCTGGAAACTTATGTTGCTTTTGGTAAGATTTGATAGGTAATCGTGTTGGGTGTGAAATGGAACTCCGAATGTGATCAATTTTCTCATGTACTGGTAAGGGGGCAACAGAACAAAAATTGGTCAAAAACGTGTTTTTTAGGTCTAATTTGGAAACAAAGCACCAAATAATTCTTCAACGCCCCTCAATTTACAAAAATAGGGTTTTAGTGAACGTGGAATGGTTCCCGGCGGCTTATTGCATCTTAAAAAGTTTTCAAGATGTCAAATACCGCCAGGGACCAATCCACGTTCATACAATCCTATTTTTGTAAATTGAGGGGCGGTGAAGGATCATGTTGTGCTTTGCTTCTAAGCATTCTCTTGGCTCAGTCAAGCGTGACAAAGACATTCAATCACCTGTTTATCACTCCACTAAAGATAAGCATTCCATATGATCACTGAACTTGAGTAGAAAAGTGACCTTGAACAAGGCGGGGTCAAATCAAATTGGACCTAAAAATCACGTTTTGGACCAATTTTTGTTGTTGCCCCCTTACCAGTTCATGAGAAAAATGATCACATTCGGAGTTCCATTTAACACCCAACAAGATACCCTATCAAATCTGACCAAAAGCAACATAAGTTTCCAGATATTTTCATCATAAATTGACCTTTACGTAAAAAAGTGGTAACAATTTTTTTATTCCAACTATATGTGTACCGCCGCGGCAAAAGGGTCCAGTTGTCGGCTCGTACATGTTGCTCCTTGTAGCATATCTAATGTATGGTATTTGTATACATATGTGCAACCGTGTATTTAGTAAAGTCCTGTTTGGGAAGTAAAACCAAGAAGAAAAAAAAATCCGGTTTTCTAATGGCTTTGACCTATAGTCGTTTTTATGATGAAATCCCCGTTTTTAACCCCCAATATTGTGACTAAGAATTAGTATTTACGAATTATTTTGGAATTTTAGATGGTACTTTGGGTCTTTTTTTAAAAGATCACAACCTGGGTGCATTGCAATAATTTCAACTATAGCCCTGAAACTATATATGTGTACCGCCGCGGCAAAAGGGTCAAGTTGTCGACTCGTACATGTTGCTCCTTGTAGCATATCTAATGTATGGTATTTGTATACATCAGACATGCTACAATGAGCAACATGTAGGAGTCGACAACTGGACCCTTTTGCCGCGGCGGTACACATATTAACACTTGTCATAGTCTACCAGCCAACAGCAAATATTATGCTTAAAAAAACGTTCTGTGGGCAAAACTTGTTACAGCTTTCCATCCATGTGGAATCATATCCTCAAGGGGTGTACATTAGCGTGTGGGTGGATGGTAAAATTAATTTTTTGATTTAGTGGTCAAAATGACCCAAAATAGCCAAAATGATATTTATTCAAAATCAAATCATTCATTTAGGTAAATCGAATCACAAAAACATCTGCCTACAGTATTTTGGGACTTAACTTCATTTTTGTGGTTAATTTTGACCAAAAAAAGGTCAAAAAAGGTAAAAAATAACCCAAATTTAGTGATTTTGGTATATGTCTTCAATTCTTTTTCCAAATGTTTGTTGAACGAGTAAAAAATCACCGTGTATTATAATGTTGTGCTAAAAAATCAATTAGCGTCAAATTTAATACTTTTTTTGGCCATAATTGATCAAATTTGGCAGGAAAATGCGGAAATATGACCAAAAAGGGTTAAACTGTGAACAATTTTTATTAAGTCTACCATATAAGTGTCATATAACAGTCATTTGCACTAGCCAGGAGTAAACCAAATCAATTAAGATATATTTATCAAGCACCATTTGCTTGACCTTACTTCCACTACAGACACTTTTGACGATTTTAGGTCACTAGAGAGATAGTAGTATAAATAAATTATGTGTTGGAATTATAACCAAGAAAGAATAACAAATGACATGACGTGCGGCTTATAATGTTCAACAATAGTTGGAAATTAAGTACTGGAAGAAAAAAATCGTACAAAGGCCAAGTTACATACATTTTTAATTTTATTAAAATATATTTATCAAGCACCATTTGCTTGACCTGACTTCCACTACATAAAACTTTGATGATTTGAAAGATAGACTTATTAACTTGATTTTACGATGATAGTTGTTATGATCGACGATTTAAAATAGCCAATGCCAAAATCACCTCACCTTCTTAAATGACACAAAGTAATCCAAAGGAAGGGGACCCCCCTCCCCCTAACGGATGTTCGCCGGTTGCACCAAAACGCAAAACAAAGCGACTCTGAGCATTTGGGTAATTGTTTTTACATCCTTTGCGGTCATTTTTACGTAACAAATTGGGGTACCATCTAAGGTGGGATTATGGTAGGCCATCAAAATTGGGCGGGTTAGGGGGGGGGGGGGGGTTGGCACCTCGAAAAAAATAAAGTCGCCATTTTGTCTGCATGCTATGGACTTAAAACTTACAGGATATGTTAGAATTATAGTTGATTTATTTATTTATTAGCAAAAAACACGACGAAAATGGGACATTTGTGTAGTTGGACTTTTGACATACCACCCTTTTTTCTTTCCGTTTCTTTCTCGAATCATAAACCTCTTTATCTTTAGGTCCTTTGTACAATTTATTTAGGGAATATTTAAATGTATTGCTCTTGTTAAAAAATATTTGGTAGTATATCGGACTCCGTAATATGAAAGCAATCTACTGCCATTGCCCGAAGCAGCAAACGTTGATAATGTCTAACCTGTGACTAACGTTATTCTTGTTTGGTTGAAACTGAAAATACATTGTATAAAAAGCAAGGGTGTGTTAACCATGCTATACACAAACTATTCAGCAAGGTAATATTTTAATTGCGTTCCTTGTGTTTTTTCTGGATTCCAAACAGGTTATAGTTCTATCTATGGGGAAAATGTGTTTAATATTCTCCTATCCCCCCCCCCCCCCCATAAAAAAAAAAGAGAGACGACAAGCAAGCAAACACAGACAGCCCATTGTGCCCATTGTGTAAAGCATTTATAACGGGTTTTAGAAATGTATACCTTTATATGGGTTTCAAGAATAAACACCATTTTGAACAGAACATTAATCGTACTTTTTTCGAACTAATATGATCAGTGCTCTTTTATTTAGTGTGATGACCATTAAATCTCTGCCAGGATCATGAAGTATTTTCACATCATTAGAATAACTCGCAATACCGTGTTCAAGTCACGAAAAATGAGGCATCTAATCGACAAAGATTATTAGCAACATACTTGATGTTTCACGTTCCTATATTCAAGTAGGCCATTCATTAAATCATCTGCACAACTTTCGTCTTATCTCAAATTAAATCTCTTTTACACTTTTTATTGAAATGTAAGCTAAAAGGAAATGACATCGCCTTTACAGAAAACTGCGAATCATTAATTCCTATATAATTCTTAAAGAGAAATAGTTTCTAATGAATTTGTTGGGACTCAGACCATTACGAACCAAAGGAACTTCCACTGGCCAATCCGGGCACGTAAAATGCAAAACATACAGGGTGTCCCATAGATAAATACAATATTTGCGTGTAATTTTCTTGGGTTTAACGAACAGTCAGAAGGTATGTAAAGGTTGAAGTTAAAAGTCATTGAATTAAATTTTAAAAAATCGTTTATTTTATTTCAATCTGTAGTGAACAGCAAAAGTTATGATTTATCAAATATTTGGTTGGATCTCTGTCTTGTCAAATTCCATGATGCTTTTCTAACTAGGTAAGGGGGTTCCTGAGTGGAAGGAATACGGATCACCTTGTAAAGTTTATCATATCTGTCGATTTTTTCATCATTTTTTTTTCTGCATAGGCAAAAGAAAGTATGCAAATAATAATTAGTAAACTTTGTTACTGTTGGGTGAGCAGATCAAGGAGGTTACTCAATAGAACATCTTTCAAGAAAAATCGTGAAGCTGGACTGGAAATTTTTACATCCAAATATTTGACAAAGCATAACTTCTATTTTAGATTACCCATCACAAGTATAGAATCATATGTAATTTACAGATTCAATATCGTTGTGTACGCTACAAATTTTGTTCTTTTGAAATGCGTAAATGCTCTGTAAAATAATCCCGTGAAATTTCAAATCTAGTCATGTTAATTACAGAACTCCTGTATTTTGACAGGAAATATTAATTTTTAAAAGTATTTTCTTTTTACTATTAGCTTATGTAATTATTACAGGAAGTGAAAAAAGGTTGAGAATAGCTTCAGCGAAACTTCCTCTAATATGACAGGAGATATTTTTAAGAGTCTAATGTGAAAGTTTCTATAATGTTAGAATCATAGATAATAGATTGAGAAGGGATTACACATATTAAATGATTGTTGAAATTCTTGTCTCGTAAACTCGTATATGTTACATGCTACTGAGGTAGAATATTTTTTCTTTATGGTCAAACAACTATAAAAGTATGCATTTTATGAAAGCGTATAACAAGATAAAGATATCCATATATATTTCAAATCTATTTACAGGATTACTAAAACCATACACCAGGTGAAATCCTATGTAATATCTTATACTTTAATATAAGTACATGGAAATGCATTTGTTTGCTATTTTAACTTGAATGAGAAAGGTTATCGAAAAATATTTACTAGATTGTAAATACATTCCGTCCTTTGTCGTATTTGAATAATTAACATGATTTATGTTTCCCTATAGTGTTTTTAATCACTTCATTCTTTAAACAAGGTATGGATCTCTTATTTATGTAATTATAATATCTTTCTGTTTTCCAATACCATGCAGATTAAGTGACCTTAAATTCAGAAAATTTGTTTACGTTTGAAGTTATTAATCAGTATTATTAAAATATAGTGCTTTTAGAATTAACAGTTTTTAGTTTTTACAAGAAAATAGTGCAATTTAAGTTACTCCTATATCCTGTTTTCTTGTTGTACACCATATGCGGTGTCAATGAACTCACACTGTGGCAATAATGATCTTAAGTGCAAATAAACGTATATTAAGATATTAATACTTTACACGAAAATGTCATGGTCATTAAGTTGAAAGAGAAAGTATACTTAACGAGTTACTGCATGTCACATCTGCTTTAACAGTGTAAACCTATCTCATAATCGACAGTGCTAACGGATTGGAAAATCACTTAAGATGACAATTAAAAATCTGCTGACACATGGTGCACCGGTGACGACAATTAGCGACACCAGCGAGATTGTCAGACGACTTGTAGGGACCAGTATTACTATGGGTGCTATAGTCTTTTTAACAACGACTACAAACGGAATTGTGACGACCTCTAAGCGACTACAGACAACTACACACATCATGGTCATGGAAACGTCAAAGATCTGAGGGTTGCAGTGGCCAACGAATAATGAACGATATCGCAACCAATTTTATATTTAAAAAAAATGCGATTAATAGTAACGGAAGTCTAAGGTGACTAGCATTCTGTGTCAGCGTTAACTGTCCCACCCTTAAAGGTGCGTTTACACTGCGACATCAGTTCGGGAAAGGTCGTAATAACTTAACGGTGAATGAATACCTTCACGGTAAAGGAATAACTTTACTGTGTTACTTCCGGTGACCTTCCGGGTAACGCGACAGTAATTCATTTGCTGTGATTTACTTGATTCTTCTATTATATTCCGGCCGGTTTTTTTAAACACGTTTATAAAACTTATTAAACCGACATTGGGCCTATGTTTTAACACTTCTTCTATAAAATAACTATTTATGAAGTTTTATAGACCTGAGTAAATATCCCGGGGCACTCACATATGTAGGCAGGATATGTACGGTAGTCCCCTTTTTTAGGCCGCTCACCAGATCCGTATTTTCAGTGTGATTCGGTTCTTTTGACCCCGTTACAAACTTTTAGCACATGAACTGCTAAAATCTTCAGCTCAGGCTATTTTGGGCAACAAATTCAGTTCACTAGACCAAAATCGGTTTCGAAGGTCCATTTTTTTTTACAGAAAATCAGTTCACCTGACCCCCATTTCGGTGAAAAAAGAGGGAAAGGGGTTAGGGTAAAGAAAGGAGGAAAAAGAAAAAGGGAGTAGAGAATAAAAACGGGAAAGGATAAGAGAAAAAAAGAACAATTTAGACACCATATATACATTAAATATCAAGTAGCGAAATCTACGCACCAAATCGAGTGATTTGTGCTTTGAAATTTTTTTCTTACTTCCTGAGGGGGCAGAACCCCCCGCCCCTCAAACACCCCTACACATGAAACATCCTAGTATTATAGCGAAATATATATGCATCACAATCCGAGTGATTTGTGCTTTGTATTAATTTCCAAATTTTCTTACTACTGATGGTGTAGATCACCCTCAGACACTATTTTGGACACTGCCTAAACATAAAGCATCAAGTAGTAAAACCTATGCACAAAATCGAGTGATTTATGTTTTCAGATTTCAAAAATGTAGATCTCCTAACATTGCCTAAGGGGCATATCACACTCAGACACTCCCTTTATAGGAGATATAGCGGTAAATATAATAAATTTTATTTTCGGCAAAAAAAATTGGGTTTGTACCTCTACACCCTAAAGAAAAAAGTTTTGGATCGCTCCTCCCTTGAAGCCAGTGCAGAAATCGAGAAACTTCTTCAGTCTCCCCTCCCCCCCCCCCCCCCGGACGGTCACATCTGCTTACGACCCTGGGGAGGTTGGTACTCACATAATAGTAACGTACGAATGCCACCGAACACTTTGGAGGTACGGATGAGTCTTTCGGTAACAGATTGGGTCAAAAAGCGGGTCTTTCGGCGACAAGTGCAAAAATATGGGGGAAAATATAGTTTAAGGTCTTTCCGGTGTAGCAGAAATGTCCTCCTTTCTTATTGTCCGGGTTGTAGAGTAAAGCATAGGCTAACAAATCCCACGCAGCATTAGTTTTACGCTTTATTCCGTTATAGTCTATATGGAAGGTTGACTACCATTTAAGGGGTACTACGATATACTTTAACACCGGGTCAAAATGTTAAAAAAATTGACAAATGTTCGACGAAATTTCAAAAAAATTACATCCAATTAAAGGTATAGGTTCCGATCACATTCTCATTCCCCTGGGCTCAACTGGAAGTAGTATATGTTTGATACCATATCAAAGCCCATATTTTTCTGATTCTGAATCCAAAATTTCACCTCCAAATTCTGTATACTTTCGGAGATATAGCATAAAATGTAAAATTATTGGTATACCTATTTTCTATTTCTTTCAGAGGAGGGTGGTCGTGGCAACTATTGCATGGTTGCCGTTCTTATCGTATACGATCCCCGGCTGCGTCGATGTGACTCATGTCCTATACCGCCTCTATAAGAAACATCGTGGGAAAATACAACTTCCGGGATGATGTAGGATTGCCGCTAAAATTATATTGCTAATCGGTAAAAAATATAATAACATATATAAAAAGTGGGGTTCACGCGTGAACCCCAGCGGATTTAGGATAACATAATTATGCTTATTACGATAAGAACACTTTTGTAGTTTTTTGAGGAAAGGTAAAAATATGATCTTTGGAATTTTTTTCTTCAATACGTGAGTCACGTGACCCAATAGAAATACACGTAAATCGTACCCTAAATTTACGTTTTAGAAATCCCTTGTCCCTAAATCTAGTGGATGCTATTTATCGTGTCCGCCACCGCCTGATTTCTTTTGTATTTTCATAACAGCCTCATCCCCAGGGTTGCATACTTTCCTTTGCCTTTCAAGAGAAAACAAGAAGCAAGCTGAGGTTAAAATTCCACAATATGCATTCCAGAGGTCAAGGTGAATCAGTTAAAACTGAATTACACACATGCTAAGATTCGAACATACACCTTAAAGAAAAATGTTGGTCTTGGATACCTTGGTCATAACATTGGGGCGAGGTTACAACCCCTTAATTCTCAGTCCAAACTTTACGCTTGTGTACAATGTCTAAAGCTATTGTCCGATAGTAACCGTTGACCGATGAATACCGACTAGGATCGCAAACATTCACACTGGTGTAATAGTACTAATACCGATGTCATATGTAGCAGCGTTGCGGCCTCCTTCCGATTGCCAGACACCATGGACACAGGGTCGGCAACCAGTGGTTATTTGGTCAAGTAGTAACAATGAATTTGAAAAAAAAATAACGGGGTCATTGAGTGACATCGGTAAAAATAGGGGTGTTTTGGTGAGAGCGAGCAAAAAAAAAGAAAAAAAGTGAGGTTTGTTTAGTGGCACATGGCACGTAACTCAACCCGCCCACTCCCACCCCCCTTCCTCCCCCGGGTGGCCTATGTTAAAAGTTATGCAGATGGAAATGTCAGTTTGGGGGTTCCCAGATGCGGGGTGGTGATATAGTAGGCCCATTTGGGCGATTGGATGCTTGATGATTTGGAGTGATGAAAAATATATAACGGGAAAGAACAAGGGCTGTTTGAGCTTGGTGGCCCTGAAAATTCAATATTTATATTCTGTTATACGTGCACTGGGACACATCTTGCAGGTGATTTTTTCACGAGCTCAATTCTGGATCCCTTGTCAATGTCTACTTCTTGTTCTGAATTCTATTATTAGATAGTGAATGCATGTTACGGCCCAATACGTACGAAAACCCATTACGTACAAATTTGTACGTATTGGGCTCAAATCTTATATTATTGGCAAAATTTTGTGTTCTCGGCCCA
>JXSR01S035981.1:9529-19765 GCA_000969725.1 Ophiothrix spiculata | reverse complement strand
CAACGTTGGTAATTATTTACCCAGAAGTTGGGTTGTTCATAGTTGAACCAACGTTGGGTAAATTATTTGCCCAACGTTCTAACAGTGTAGTTAAATTTGACTAGACCATTTTAAGAGTGTAGGACTATCCCTGGATTCTGTACTTTTTTGTTGACAACTTTTGCCAATCCATTTCCATGGGGATGGATAAATGGCGAGTTATGGGATGGGCGAGTTACGGTGAGTTATGAACAAGGGCGAAAGGCGAGTTATGAACAAGGACGAATGGCGAGTTATGAACAAGGGCGGAAGGCGAGTTATGAATAAGGGCAAGAGGAGAGTTATGAATAAGGGCAACTTAGGCGAGTTATGAATAAGGGCAAAAGGCGAGTTATGAACAAGGGCAAAAGGCGAGTTATGAACAAGGGCGAAAGGCGAGTTATGAATAAGGGCAAGAGGTGAGTTATGAACAAAGGCAAAAGGGCTTGTCCGGGGCTTGTTTCCAATTCAAGATGTACAGTTTTCCAATATTCACAGGGGTTTGACTCAACTATTTTGCATCTTGACACAAAAATATAGGTAATTTATCTTTGAATCATAACTCAATAATCATTTACATCGTAAACGCAAGACAACTTTGTCAAGTCCTTCTGTAGGCCCTATGCGAAAAAGTTTCCTTCTTGAACTGGGAGCTAGGTCTTATTTGATGTCATAATAAAAAAACTTTACAGGAAAAAAAACAGATTTTTACTTGTTTGTATGTTGTTTTTTTAAACTATGAGTTCACAATAAACAATTGCAGTGCAATATAATGGTCTACTTAGATAATAAAATTGAAATCATTTCTCAAGAACGGATACTTCCATATGATTACACAGGAATCAATCAGCAACAGAATTAATGTGCCTTTGAATAGCGTCCCCTTTATAAAATCTATACTGAATGACGTACCCCTTTCTTATTTGAATTTTCCACAAAATACACAATGATCCTCTGTTTTTATTTGTTCAGATACTTATTCCCTTTTTTCTTTCCAGCTAAATTG
This sequence comes from Ophiothrix spiculata, assembly GCA_000969725.1. NCBI lineage: Eukaryota > Metazoa > Echinodermata > Ophiuroidea > Amphilepidida > Ophiotrichidae > Ophiothrix > Ophiothrix spiculata. Next base: position 18,741 of record JXSR01S035981.1, on the reverse strand, counting down.
TTTGTGTTTTTAATGGGATTCTAAGAAATATTTTCTTAATCTGCTTAAATCCTGCATTACATTGTAGTTCAGTAATTGTCCATAACTCTCCTTTTACCCAAGTCCATAACTCTCCTTTCGCCCTTGTCCATAAATCGCCTTTTGCCCTTGTCCATAACTCGCCTTTTGCCCTTGTCCATAACTCTCCTTCCACCCTTGTCCATAACTTCTGTTTCGCCCTTGTCCATAACTCTCCTTTCGCCCTTGTTAATAACTCTCCTGTTGCCCTTGTTCATAACTCTCCAGTAGCCCTTGTTCATAACTCGCCTTTTGCCCTTGTTCGTAACTCACCATAACTCACCCATCCCATAACTCGCCAATTACACAAACCCCATTTCCATTCCCCCCAGACTGATTCCCCCTCCTTGTCACATATCAGAGAACATGGCTTTCACAGCTTTCCAATCTGTTTATGCTTGACCTTTGACATTGAGGACATTAGCTAGAGATTTGAAAAGGGCATGGGATCAAACAGAACAAATCCATCAGCAAATTGATATACTCAGTACCTCAGTTCAAATATGTTGTACAATATCTCATTAAAAACAAAAGATTTTACAACAGTAAAAAACTGTAAATGACAAAAGAAGGATCGATTTGGTTGTACCCCAAATAGTACACCTGTCAATCAAAGTTGGTGATAGTCTATTGTCTTCTATGAGCAAAAGCAAAAGCAAAGATGCCAGGGCTTCTTTTTTTACTTTCACTCGTGTAAACACAAAAGACTTGTTAGGGATTGCAACCTCAAGTAGAGATAATCAGTACTTATTTACTCCAGTGAATAAAACCAGTAACGGGTTTACCAGAATTATTTATAAAATGCATTGTTATGCATCACAAACATTTGAACCAGGCTATTGTCTGGATCTGGATGACTGCTGGCTTTTGTAAATATTTTTGTGGCCCAAATTTGATACAATTGAAACATGAACATGATATATAAATGTGCACCTTAGGAATCTTGTACTTGATTTTTACAATTAATGGTATCCACTTTGCAATGCCCCTCCGCATTTTACATCCTTCCGCCTGACATAATATCTTATGGACACACATCACTAAATAAAGGCTTTTGGCCCGTACAGAGCTATGCGAAAGCAAGTGTTTGGTTGCCCTCTCTAAATTAAAAGCTTCAAAAATGGCGGGAACTAGGTTTTTTGATCAAATTGCTTTCGAATCATGTTCTGTGGGTCAAATGTAGTCAGGCTGGTTGAAGATTACTATAATTTTGCTGTTTTTGTATAATTTGAGGGCAGATTTTCAGTGTCTAGAGAAATTTTGTAGCGATTTAGAGAAATTGAAATTTTAAGCATATCCTATGTTCGAGGCGCCCTAGCAAAAATTATCAAGGTTACCCTATATATTTTTCGACTTCATGGTCTTTTCTAGACTATAATCTAAAAATAAATCCAAGAGTTGAAGCAACCAGTCGCTTTATAGCCAAGATATCCGCCATGATCTGGAGGCTGTTTTGCATAGGAATGAATAGGCGATTTATTGGTGGTGTGTGCTCTTAAAGTAGTCTTTTATTTTGATGTGTAATTTTTCAGAAATGAGCAAAATGTGACTGATGGAACACAAATGTACAATTGTCTTGAAATACTCTGCATATCGGAAGCTAATTTAAATTCTCCTTTTTCTAATGAAGTAAAGCCAGATGGTCATAAATTTATTAGTCATAAGAACAATTAAAGTACCATATGTTTTAATCACTTAAAATTGTTGATAATTAATCATGATAATGCAGCTTTATTTTACACAATTTTGTTTGATATTTAGTATAAGGATAATCATGTTGAAATTGTTTTACAACACTCTGCAAGAAGGTCTATAGTGACGGGGGAGGAGGGGGGGGGGTTGAGGGACAATTACCTCCCCTTTATAAGAATTTTGGGAATAAAGTAAAATGAAAAAATAAAAGGGAAGGACAGAAAAACAAATGAAAAGAGAGGAGAATAACAAACTTGGAAGTTGGAAATGTTGTAAAAACTCATTGAAATTTTTACTTTTTACTAGTAACAAATTGTTGTTGATAAATAAAAAATGAGAAATCTATAAGTTGTCTGTGTGCTTGTGAGACCTTTTTATTTTATTCTAATTTTTTGCTTGAAAACTAAGTCAAAAAATTATGGGTGTACCTTTTGGGTCTCGTATGTTGGTTGCCCCTGGTGCCGCCCCTGATCATGATGATGTTAAACTGGCTATTTCTATTTGTGTCATTATTATCATCCAGTTTTACAATTTGTTCCGTCAGGGTGTGTAGTTACCAGATCCCTCAAAATGTTGATATTATGTACAATATTCAGAGAAAATTTGGAAAATTCCAGAAATGAATAGTCTTTCTCCTCCAGCAGACTGGAATTTATTATTGTCGCCAGTGTCTATTCTCACTTTCAGACTAGGTAAAGCAAAATATTTTTTTATGTAAACATATGTGACTGTCCAGCCCATATGAGCCGTAAATGCCAGAAACTTCATTTTGCGCTATAGGTTAAAATGTATGTCAAGGTCGTAATTGCTCGAAATTGATCTTTTGACAGATTCACAATCCTTGTGCTTACTACAAACTACCAGCAAAGTTTCATTTCAAGAAATTGATAGCAAATGTGAAATAAATCTGCATAATCTACATAAAATGTAGGGCTTACTGATCTTTTAGCGATTTTATCTCAGTTATACGTTTTACTCCCTGACAACTTTTGACGAACCAAAACTTGACTTCTGGAAATAATGTGAAGTTCATTAGGGTGTCATTCTAATCCTTAAAGCATGGTCTCTGCAAATAGTTAAAAAAGTGAAAATGACAAGAGGTGGCATTTACGGCTAGTTTGGGATGGATGGTCACATATCACTTTAATAACAAGCTCATGTATTGAAAGTGTTTCTAAACCTTTCTTTCATCATATCAAAAGTACAATCACAAAATGCCCATGTAAACCAAATGATTTTCCCACCACGTTGTAAGGGGCAAACGTGTTTCTTTTTAGCCTAATAGTCTCATTTGTTCTTTAGTCTAAACTGCAAAGGCATGACTTTACTACAATGTAGCCCCATAGCTAGATACTAACCCCCTACTAAGGTTGGGCACGTTACACGCATGATGCGTTACACGCACGCATGATACGTTACACGTAACAAATAAGTGGTAAATGTGTACACGGATGAAACAAAATCTTTTCAAAGGCACGCACAATTATTACAAACAATGTCACATTATCGCTAAAATCTTATATTAAGAGCTTCTCAGTGACTCAGCTTCTTTAGTGTTGGGCGATATAACTAAAAATGTTGCCCGATAAATGGAAAAGATTGTTATTTTAATATAGTGTTTCCCCGCACGGCGAACCTAAAAATGGGCGGGATTTTACGCATACCGCCCAGCACTGAATGTGATTGATATCACGTGCTTGGACAGTGACATACGGGGAATCGTGGGTAATTGATATCGGAATAACAATATGGTGACATGTGCACGAAAAAAGTTGTCTGCTAAGGGGTAGATACCGGCCAAAATGTGCGTCAATCTACGGTATCAAAGGATTAAAAACATAAATCTGTGAATATTTTACTCAATTACTTCATATCTAATGTCCGGGGGATATAACTGGGCGTGTAAACTCACAAACTTGGTAACCTCCCGGGACGGCGTGGTTAAGCATTGTTAAGCTTCAACTGTTGGCAATGCTGTACGTTCTGCCATTGACCTTTGGTTTTGAGTCTATCTCATACGTGTACACGAAACACGCACGCATTCATTAATACATTACACGTAAGAGAAAATACATGGAATAACCCATCCTTACCCCATACCCAATTTAAGATCCTGCATGACCATGCAAGTGAAATTTTAAAAATAAATTGTGAAATATCATGACTATTGAAAGAATATTCTACATGTATACAAATTCTCCCTTGTTTGTTGTATCTAGCCAGTCAAAACATGTTTGCAAATTGCATATACATGTACACTAGAAAAATCATATTTGATGTTTTTTTTTATTACAATTCATGATTATTTACTCTATTTTTTCTTTCCTTTCATTTTCATGCTATTCTTGATGTCATCATTTCTCCAGGTAAGTGTTTAATGTTATGTTGAGAATCAAAGAAAAGTTGAAATTTGATGACAATGTGCTGCGGAAGTGATACGTCATAATTTATGCAAATCTCTTGTTGCGAAGGATGCTTTGAGTCATTGGTTCCAAGCAAAGGTGGTGGATATATTAACCATATGTTAAGCCTATGCGCCGGGAAAGTAGTAACGTCATATTTATGATGATTAGCCCAACACGTGCGATCTGGTTCCAAACAAATGATCATGTGCTGAGTGGTTCCACTGATCATACATGTACGTATTAACAGAATAGACGTATGCAAACATACAATTCAGACTGATTTTTCTTGGTTGGAAAACGAAAATAACGGCAGGGGTCCCGTCCTAGCTTGCGATCACAACCTTCAGCATAATAGGCCGTCATGTTTTCCCTTATTGTTGTTTTAGACGAGTGTTATGGTATCTAATCGGTGTCTGTCTTTTTCCCCCATAGACTTAATGTATGGTAAAACTGTCCACCGCGTTTGTTTGGAACCAAAACGCACGTGTTGTGTGATTTACATAAATTATGACATCAGTACTTTCCTGGCGTATGGGGAATGTAGTACGCTTTAAGTGAAGCAAAAGTTAGCGTTACCATGGTGATATGTTTTGGAAAAGAGTCTTATGATAGACCAGTTTGTCTTCCCAGTGATTAGTTTTTTGAAGTTTGTGAACAAAAAAGAAATGAAAAGATGTGTGTGTGCATACGTCTATTGTGTTTTAAATACATGCGACTACTATTGACGTGATCATTTGTTTGGAACCAGATCGCATGTGTTGGGCTAATTATGGAAGAAATGACATCAAAACTTCCGCAGCGCAATAGGGTAATTGGGGAAGCAGGTTTATAGTGCAGCGGCAAATCCTGCGCTTTGTGCAAGGATTCTCAGGTTCAATTTCCATCAGTCTTGGCAATGTATTATGTAGTGTTGTCAGTTTCAACCCACACTTGGTGCCACAGATTTTGTCCAAGAACTCCACTTTTTCCTCATGCTTTTTCAACTGAATGAAGACAGATATTGGTTCCCAATGAAAATCAATGTCGGCGGAAGGTAAACATTTTAGGGGGTCAACAATTTTTTGAACAAAAATGGTCGGAGGAAATTATGGTATTTTGTAATGCACGCAAAAATCGCAAATTTTTACTGAAAATTGACAAAATATCTGAAAATTCACGCAAAGAACATGACATTGGCCTTTAACAAAGGAGTTAATTAAAAATGTGCTCAAGAGTTTGTAAGTTTGACCTCATAATTATTCTGATGACAGCAATAATCTGTGTAATTTGATCGTTTTTTAAAATCTATACTAATTATTACTTAATTGCCCAAAGTGTGCAGACTAATTTCATTTTCAAACGAAATGAATAATTGATATAGCTCGACACTATGATTATATGCCTAGTTTGTCAATAACATTGTGCATGTTTCAGGAGTGTATGAAAATTCATGAGCATGAACTCCTGATGACAAAATCTTGTTATTTTGTAAAAGTAATTCCATTGAATATTCATTGCATTTAAATATTCATGAAAATTTGTTGTCTAGGCAGTGTTTACCATGAGAAAAATTTGCTATATCTTAAAGGTGTCAGCGACGGGATGGAGGATGTGCCTTCTTCATCCTCAGGAACTTAATTGTTAGTTTAACATAAGGTTACCTTCACAGTTAAGTGATACAAATGTGGAATGGAATTGAAAATGTTACTGAACTCGTCAGTTCATCTTTTAATTTTTTTTTTTATTTACACCATATGAAATAATCAAAATATTTAGATTGAATATGACTTTCACATGCCAACCATTGTTACTTAGACTTTGAGCTAACCTAAATTTGCGTTTTTGGAAGATTTTTTTTTAGTTTTGAAAAACCAAAATCTTCCAAAATCAGCCGTAATTTTTGTTACAAATTTTCTTTGTAAAATTTTTTTAAACTTTTTCTCCCATTTTTTCGGATTTTTGGGTTGTTTTGGGCAAAAAAAAAAAGAAAAAAAATTGTCCGACCGACCGACCCTACTTGGTCACCTTAATGAGATTTTTGTCATTAACATCTGATAGCAATATTCTTTGCCACTGTTTTTAAAATGATATTGTCTCAAAGCATGGGTTAAATTGTTTACAAGGTCTGAATGAAACTTGGTAAAACACTGAAAGGTTCACCTCCCTACAATCAGTTCAGGGTGTGCTTATAAAGTCAACAGTAAATTTGCCATAATCCAAACGGGACAATGATTTTAATTGATTAAGGTGCTTTCGCTTTCTAATCTTGTTTGAGTGTTAAATTCTAAGCTTCGCTGTTATTTGCAGTGCTTATATAAACATAGGATACTGTATGGGTAGTGGTAATTTATGGAGCGATTTAATGTACAATTTAATTGCAAAATGTAATTATCCCAGTTTATTCATTATAGGACTTTGAAATCACCAAATAAAATACCTATGAATGTTCCCACTTGCGTCATTAAGATTATCTGTGTATTGTATTAAACATATGTGCACACCAGTTAGAGAAGTGACAAAATTCATTATTGTTTAGAAGCACATGAGGTGAAATAGCTTATATTGTAGAATACCATCTATTCAGCCTTGTGTTAGTACAAGAAAGTCATATCTGGGTGGTTCTTCGCTAAGTGTCTATTTCTGGCTTTAAAAAAAATGAGAAAAAAAGTTTTTCAAATCACAGTTTTTTTTCTTGGAATGTGTTCACAATAGTGCACAAATACTTGAATGAGCACTCGGACCAATCTTTAGAGCCTCAAAATAATTTTATGCGACATTTAATTTTCAGTGTTGTAGCAATGGGAAAACCATTTAAAGTCATTTCCGTAACACTATTTGTTATGGAAATGACAATCAGACAGTAAATGTCAAGCTGAGTAAATTCTACTACGTATCCTCAATATCTGAACACAAATGAAGAACCATTGAGGGGGGTTCTTTCAAATGGAGAAATACAGATTGATCATGACTCAGATTTTATTGCCAATATGAACAGATGAAAGTGTCAAAAAATCATTTCCGTAACGGTAAAAAGTTACGGAAATGACCGTTACGGAAATGATGATTTAAACATTTAGACCAGTATAATGTCTCTCGAGGGCAATGCCTGGCGTGACTGTTTATATATTAGGGTACAGGTCACAACCCTGTTTGCACTGCCAATCAAAACGGACATTAATATATTTATAGTGTTATACAGCGTTACGGAAATGACGCTGAATAAAAATATTTTCGCTCATTTTTGCAAAGGTCTGTATTTTGATGGATATTCATTGGAGATACCGGAGATAAATGATGTGTGCCAAGTAGCCAATTCATGCAGGTACTTAATGACCAGGTTATTTTTTGAATTCAGTGTTTTCAATTTTATAGACTGCCCTTCAAAATGTTCGTTACGGAAATGACTCAAATACAGGGACAGGATTTTTTGAACAAAAATGGTAAGATTTAGGATGCAATTGATACATTGTGGCATTATTTGATAGATAGGATATGTTCTACTAGTAAATACTTAGTGATCAAGAGTATTTCCAAAAAGAAAAATTTCACTACCAAATAAATAATGACAATTGTAATTTTACGCGTAACCATAGGGACATAGGGTTTTCGGGGGGTTTGCATCAAACATGAGGAAAAATAACAACCTTAAACTTTGTTTATCAAGGTTTTTATGATTTTTTATAATAAAGATCATATTTATCAAGACAAAACCACAAAATAAATATTTCAGAATTGTATTTTTTTTTATTTATTGCGAGTTAAAGTAGCGGGACACCAAAATAGACACTTAGCGAAGAACCACCCATCTGCAATGGTTGCCATAAGTAATTTTTTTGACACCTTGTCGTTATATGTAAGTCCCTCAAATTTTGTTGACATAATCAGTGGCTCTTGAATCAACAGTGTCACCTGAAGAACCATTTCCAGAGTCACTGACCGAACTGGACACAGTACAGTGTGCAATACAAATTTATGAAAAATGGCAGCTATTGCAGATACAACTTTCTTGCACTTACATGACAATTTCATCATGTGAAATGCAAAAAAAAGTGGTAAATGCAATATTGTTTTTTCATAAATTTGCAGACTGATACTATGTCCAGTATTGGCTCCGAGTTGAAATGGTTGTTTTGGTGATGTTGTCGCCTAAACACCATTTTAAGAGCTACCGACACATGCAAGACAAATTCATAGTGGTGTTTTGCCACATCCCTGTTATGAGTTATGAGGTGTTAAGGCTACAGTCCCTAAAAACGTCTCGCTTGGCTGAATGTCATGTTTACTGCAAGTTTTTACCTTCTTACACCTATCAGAATATCAACATTTTTGGCGTACATATTGAATAGAGTCTCTAATTTATACATGGAACTTTACTAGTGATTTCACATCCATTATCAAGGTCAAAATGACGCCTAAAGACTACTTTGAAAAAGTTGACCCTTTTTCACCGAAACCTCATAATTTCATGATGTTCGAACAATTCGACTGGTGTAAAATTTTGACAGATTGTAGGCTTGATATTTCTTATTGAATTACAAACAATATTTTATAAATATGCTGAGTTGATTTTGAATGATAATGTAACAAACCCACGTTGTTTTGCCCGAAAATCCGGACGTGAATTACGACTCTGAGTTCGCCCTGTTTGAGCTGTGAATTGCCTGTTTTAAAGATCTACATTATCTACATTTTGTCTGATATACGCATTCGCATAATTTACTTACACATTGAGCATTCCGATGAGGCAAAAATTGCCATTTTTATGTAAACAAAAGAAAAATACGGCATTCTAATGTTTATGTTTTAGATTTTAGTTCACAATCTCAACGATGCCTTGATAGCTCAGCGGTAGATCCCTTGCTTCGTAATTCATGACTTCCCCCTGCCATAATCCATGGGTCGAGTCCCCGCAAAAGCAGTGGAAACTATTTATCTTTTCATGATTTAAAAATAGTTAGGATTCACATTTTAAATGAATGCATTAGGCAGCCATTACAGATACAACTTTTCGCACTCACACAACATAATGTATAATCATCTGATGATGAGGTGAAAATGTCAAGGTGAATCTAATTTTCT
>JXSR01S035980.1:30298-45295 GCA_000969725.1 Ophiothrix spiculata | reverse complement strand
TGTTTCAATTTGTTCATGACACCAATATTTCTTTATATTGTCTTCGATGTGCAATCAAAATGATTTTTCAAACGTTAAGTTTTCATCTATTAATACACCAAGAAACTTTGTGGATTTTACCCTGTCAAGTTAGGTGTCATTTAAAATAATATCAATAATATTCGGTGCCTTCATCGAAGTCATATAAGGTGTTCCTAAAAGCATGGAATTTGTTTTGGTAGCATTTACTGAGAGTTTATTGGCTTTGAACCAATTACTGACGTCTTTTAATTCTTCATTGATTAATTGGACATAGTTTGTGATGTTAATTGGACATAGTTTGTGATGAATATAGGATAGTGGTGTCATCAGCAAATAATATGAAATCTGAAACATCTGATGTATTGGTAATAACATTTACATATAATTTAAAGAGCAAGGGGCCTAATATAGAACCTTGTGGTACGCCACATGCAATATCCATTTGATCTGAATTACATTCATTATAGAAAACAAATTGTTTCCTGTTGCTCAGGTAATTCTTAAACCAGTCATGAACGACTCCACGAAATCTGTAATGTTCAAGTTTATGTAGAAGTATTTGGTGATTTATAGTATCGAATGCTTTCGATAAATCTAAGAATATTCCAACGGAGGTTTCATCTTTTTCAACGGCAGTGACAATAACAAAAAGATGGAGGAGATACAACAAGAGGCAAGAGCCTGAAAGCGATGTACCCCTTATACAAAATACAAACATAAAAATAGGTAACATAACATAAGTAATTAAACATCTAAACTATACTCACACTCACCCCACCACACCACACACACATTATACCTCCCATCCTATGAGTGATAAAGCATGTTCAAACAAAATTTAAGAAAAATAAATTGAACATCAACGAGCATAACAAAAAAGTGTAAAAAAGAATTAATGAAAAGCAGCAGGCTCATTCCAGTGGAAACTGAACCTTCCTTGATTTCAAGCAAAAAAACAACTTTTTTATTCGACCACATAAACATGTTTTTCAGTCATACATTTGTTACTTGGTACGCAAACACATCCCTGGAAAGATATGAATGAGTACTATTCAATGGAATTCTCAAATTCCTAATAGCCCCTTGTCCAGAAAACCATTATTGCCTATTAGTCTAAGTGTATCAGAATAATGCATTGTGGGATATTCTGAATACCACCTCTGCTTGGTACGTGAGAAGTATTTTCCAATCAGAAAATGTAAAGTTTGTATATCCGTGCATGAATGAGCACATGTTTTGTTTCAAAAATGTCACAAACGTTACCGAACGTTACATGAACTTTTACAACACAAAACAATGCATTAAAATAAATCCTGACGACATAATGTTCTGTAACTTTTATGAAATATTTATAAATATGTTTCCCATAATCAGTGTAAGGCGCAATAAAAAAATCGTTGACACTTCAGAGAAATTGTACTTTGAAGTGATTAGGAGCAAAAAACCATTTCCGTGCGCGGTCACAAACATTACCGAACGTTACATGGACTTTATTCAGGATTTTGGCAATTGATTTAATTTTCAAACATCTACATGTCTTGACCCCACCAGTGAGCACCATTATCAACAACAAACTCGTTGATATAATGTTTATGCTAGGTTCTGTGGCCATTTAAAAGTGAAATTTTCACATTTTTCGGTCACAAACGTTACTTTGGAATGAGCCAGCATATTTCATGAATTATAATAACTTTTATCGAATTCAACTTCACATAGAATTACTGATGCTAAGCGTTGAGCAGTTCTGATTTTCGAAGTGACCTGAATTGATTAAGGGTTTTTGACTGCTTAATATTTTTTGGTAGTTCATTCCATACTTTTGGACCAAATGAAGAAATTGTTTCCATTTTTTGCACAGGTAATTTGAACTCGTCTCTGTTTCTTGTATTGAAGTGATGGTTATCACAATGAATTGTAAAAAAAATGTTCAAAGGATAGAGGAATCATATTGTTTTATATTTAAACATAAAAGTAGCTACTTCCCTTGTGTACATATCAAATACATTCACAGTTTTAAGTCGATTATACAATGGCTTTGATGAACTTAACACTTAATTGACCAAGGTATTTCCCACCCGTTGGTGCCCAAGGGGGGGGGGGGGGGTTCCTAGGGACCCCCCTTAAAAAAACATCTTTCCGGTATGAATTTTACGTTGACAGTCTGACAGTTTTCATAATGCTATGGCATGTTAGGCACTGTTAGGAGAAAATTAACATGCAGATAATATAAAAATTGCATTGTTAAAGCATTTTAACAATCCAAGATGGCCAAAATGACCTCCAAAACATCAAAAATTTACAGAAATGGCGAAATATTGGTTTAAAAATTGTTATAATGCAGTATAAGTATAAGAAAATATATTTTTCTTAATTTTCATGGTATATTGGGATAAAAGGAACATGCAGATCGGATGAAAATTGCATCATAGCATTGTTAGCATTTTTAACAATCTAAGATGGCCGCCAAAACATCAAAAATTAAGAGAATTGGCAAAAAAATGGTTTAAAAATTGTTATAATGTAGTATCATGCATATCATTGAAAAATTGGATCATAGCATTGTTAGAAGTTATAAAAATCTACAATGGCCACCAAAATGGCTGCCAAAATATAGAAAATCAACAAAATTTGGTATAAAAAGTTGATTTTGAAATTGTCGTAACGTATTATTTTTATAAGAACAAATATTTTCAATTAATTTTTATGGTAGAATAGGATAAAAGGAACATGTAAATCACTTAAAAAAGGATCATAGGATTGTGAGTAGTTTGATGGCTGCCAAAATGGTTGCCAAAACATCAACAATCTATAAAAATTGCCAAAATAGTGATTGCAAAATTGCCATAATGCAGTATAAAAAACAGAAAAATGTTTTAACTTTAATATTATTGTAGATTTTGATAAAATCAACATGCAGATCATTTGAAAATTGCATCATAGCATTGTTAGCAATTTTAAGAATCCAAGATGGCCGCCAAAATGGCCCCTAAATCCTTGAAAATTTACAAAATTTGGCAAAATAGTCGGTTTTTAAATTGCCACAATGCAATATAAATATAAGAAAAAAACAGTTTTTACTTTATTTTCTATGGTAAATTAGGATAAAAGAAGATGAATATCATTTAAAAATTGCATCAGAGCATTGTTAACGATTTAAAAAATCCAAAATGGCTGCCAAAACATCAAAAATCTACAAAGAATGTTCCTTTTATCCAATGCAATAAAAATTAATAAGAACATTTTACCTATACTTATAATTGCAATAGGTTGAAAAAAGTATTGGCAGCCATTTTAGATCTTGGATTTGTAAAATCACAAACAACGCTATGATCCAAATTTTAAATGATCTACATGTTCCTTTTATCCTAATCTACCATAAAAATGTAGTAAAAACATTTGTTCTTTAACTTATACTGCGTTATGACAATTAAAAAAACCCAATATTTTGCAAATTCTGAAGACTGTCAATGTTTTTGTGGCCATTTTGGTGGCCATCTTGGATCTTTCAAATGCTAATAATGCTATGATGCAACTTTAAAATTATCTGCATGTTCCGTTTTATATCCTAACAGTACCTACCATACCATAAAATCATGAAAAACACATTTTTTTTCCATATATTCAGAATGATTGTAATAGCAGTAGCCATTTCAATGGATTTTGGCGGCCATATTGAATTTTGCAATCAGAGGCGAGATTTTTGGGCGCATATCCCAAGTTGTTTATTTGGTTCAAAATAGTCTAAAACAGTTGAGTTATGCTCTCCTAAATTAAGCGCATACAAAACTTTGCCAGCTCCTACACTGAAAAAATTATTTCGTCAAACTTGGTGGAAAAGTCGTCAAATAGGGGTTATAAATTAGCCATGCAAGTGAATTTCCCATTATTCGTCGCTTGACGATATTTGAGGGCGCATGACAAACGAAAACAAGTACAGGACAAAACAATTTTGTAACTGTACGAATTACAAATCTGTGAAGGACGAGTTTGAACGATTGACAAATCTGCTTTTCGTTAATTGACAAATGCACATTGTCATGAGCTAAGGTCAAGACAAACTAATGTAGGCATGACAAGCTATGTTGACAAACTTCTTTGAGCACGACTAACCATACCTGAGAGCTGACGAATTTGCATGACGAACAATATCGTATATAACGGGTTTCCGTACCTTCAAGAAGTGGCGCGGCGTTTTATTCTCGATTCGATTGCACAGGACAATTAGCGACAACACCTCTTTCGATTCGGACAGAACAACTCTTTAATTCCAGGTTAGGTTTGTGCCTAACCTATCATCTCATTCCGACCAGACCGCATTGGATTCGGAGTCGGACAGAAAACTACAGAACAACACTACTGGACTCAGAATTCCCGTACTCATACTTAAGCTTACTCATACTTCATCATCTTGGACCTCACAAGCAAGCGACGTAGGCGCACGCTTTGCGTTTGCTTGCTAGGTCCAGGCTGGATTGACTGACCAGACAGCCATTGCAAAACCTGCAAGCAGAACCTGAGTGTTTCGTCTCGTTGATTTCACATGGATTGAGCCATAGCTAAATGGAATTAGTCTACCGAAAACAAAACCTCTTAAAAACTAGTGTCACTTGACAAATTAAGTGACAAATTATTATTCTTGCATGACAAAATAATTTTTGTGCATGACAAATTATTTTTTTTATCATGACAAACTAATTTTTCAGCATGACTAATTGTCATGAGAAAGTCGTCATACTAGACCGTTTTTCATGACTAATTATAATTCGTTGTATGACGAATTCCACGAAAAATTATAGTTTGTCATACTAGACCATTTTCATGACAACTTATTATTTGTCAAATGATGAAACAAAATTGTCAGTGTAGACTAGAATAGATCCCTATGGAACACCACAGGAAACACTTTCTTCTGGGGATTTGCAAGAATTATAAGTAACAAGCTGCTTTCTATTCGAGAGATAATTTTTGAACCAATCGTATGAAACGCTACGAAAATAGTGAAATAAATTGTTTAGCAAAATATTATGATCAATAGTATTAAATACCTCTGACAGATTCTTGTCAATAGCATCACCAATATTATTGACAAAATCAAGTACAACTATGTATGTTGAAGGATTTGTACGAAAGCAATGTTGTTGCTTATAAAGAATTTCATTTTTAGTTAGAAAATCATATGTTCGATTATAAACAATTCGCTGAAGTATTTTAGATAAAGAAGGTAATACAGAAACGGGTCTGTAGTTACCATAACATTCAAACATTCATATGTGTACATATATACATAACAAATCTAGGTTATAATTTTGTTTTTGTTTGTTTTTTCGAAAGTTTTGTGCTCTGAACTTATTTGATCTTTATTTGAACTTCATATTGTTGAACTTCATTCAACAATTATTTTTAGAGTTGCGCATTGTGTTTTTGTTAATCAAGGTTCTGGATTATAATGTAAACACAACTTTGTATTTGTTATAGCAAAAGCATTATTAGGCCAAATAAAGAAACAAGTTCGTTTCTGGTAACCCGCGCGCGTTTCTTTTAGGTTACATATTTCCCGCATTAATTTTTTTTCATATTTCGTATCAAAAAAAAATCTTTATTTTTGATAAGTAAAACAATTCTGTAAAAAAGCTTACTGGAGCTTTGCGTAAAAAAACTTAATTACAATTAATCGTTCATATGTGACAGCCAGCGAAATATTAAGCGCTTCTAAGATACTGGCTCGCAACTTTGGTCTACAACCATATTACCCGCAGCAGAATTTACAGTCATGCAACGGTCGAACAAGTACAAATATATATTAGGCTGATTTTGAAAAAATCGAAATTTTGATTTTCTAACGGGCTACCCTCTCATTTGGTGCATTATGGGTTAAAAATACCACATATAAAATTTTGTCACTTTTCATTGATATTTAGGGGGTGCTACCGACCTCTGAACTTTTGCATGTAAAGTCTATGAGCTTTTAGGGCTGTTATAAATCTTGGCGATTTTCTCCTGACTGTAGGAGAAAATGTGAAAAATTATGTCCTAATGTTTTAGTTATAATGTTTATCTTCCTTGAAACATGCATATGTATTGATTTCAAGTTCAATGTTATTCACAAAATTGAAAAAACAAAAAACTCTGCTGTGGGAGTAAACCCTATTAATAGCACAGCCTTTATTTTTTGACCTAAACTAATTTAGACTTTGGCACAACACACAGTTTCAAATAGCATGATGAATAAGTAATAGAAAATACAGTCATTGCAGAAGTCTAAGTTGTCTGACACATAAATTATAGAGAATAATCATCTCATTACCCCAACCATTACAACAAATTTCAATAAATGTTACATAACTGGAACCACAAGTATTTTATATTTGATTAATGACCCACATGCTTAACACCACTTAACAGGATTTGCACTTTCATCCTTCATTGAATAGTTGTCAACAGTTTCAAGTCTTTTGACCCCTAGGTTCAATACAATGTGATGCTCTTGATTTTAGTACTGTGATATGATTACCAGGGTGCAACTTGCATTGGACAAGCTATGGCAGAAAATGAACTTTGAACTAGTTGATGATGTTAACAAACCAACCTTGATTCAGAATCATTACTTCATTAATTCAATTCCAAATTTTGATGGCCTCTTAAAAAGTAAGTTGTGTTTCTTGGGCTGTTTTTCAAGTGTTTGACTTTTTACCTGTTATCATGTTTATGTTGCTTTCTCAGGACAAAAAAAAATATTAAAGTGATTGTGAGTTATGCCGAAGGTGTGTTAAAAAAAAGCATCACATCAACAAAGATAAAAGATTTTAAACAATTAATACACTATTGAATTGTTTCTAATAACAAACAGAATAATTTTATCAAGAGGCCATGGCTGTTGAATCTTTTGCTGCCACCCAAATGATAGAATTTTCAACAAATTGTATTTTTATGTCTATTTGATGACTGTTTCTGACATTTTCCTAGCAAATTACTTCGATTAGACCCTTATACACAACACATATTAATTTTAGTACAATCATTTTCACAAATGATGAATTTTGAAGGCATTTTAAAACATGTCTTAAAATCCCATTGACTTAACACACAAAAGTTCAGAGGTCGGTAGCACCCCCTAAATATTCATGAAAAGTTGTAAAATTTTGTATGTGGTGTTTTTTACCCCCAATGCACCAAATGAGAGGGTAGCCCGATAAAAAATCAAAACTTTGATTTTTTCAAAATCAGCCTAATATATATGCTCTATAGAGATAAAATTTGGTTCAAATTAATATGAATGCATGCGTGTTGATGTTCGTGGCTTTACAGTCTGAATATTAGCTGATCAAGTTAGCATTTTTTGTAAAACAAAAAAAAAAAAAAAAGAAAAAAAAAAAAAAAAAAAAAAAAAAAAGCATATCGCATTATATTTTCGAAAAGTAAAAATTTAAAGATAAAAAAGCGCATATCGCATTATACTTTTCAAGCATTACAAGAAACAATCGTTTTTTTTGCCTTATAAGATTTGGTTCAAAATGGATTTAAGATAAACAAGTGAAAACGAAGAATTAAAACTAACTAAGGGCATCCACATACATAAGTGTACTAAATTTGATTCCTCATGAAGTGAATGCACCAAATACGTGGACTTTCTTATACGAATACATGTAGAATTAAAGCAGGTGTAAAGAAATACAGCGTCCGTGTGACTGAGTGTCCTAGTTATTATTCAATTGTGTAGAACGTACTTGTACATGTGCGATCATGAATCATTGATTGCCACTTATTCCGTGTAGTTCAATTAGACCCGAACTCCTGGTTATGGGGACAGAGTCTCATTACACGGGCATCCCAAACTTAATTTAACAAATTGTCATTCCTTACAAAATGTGCAAAATTGGGTCAAATTATTTGGAGGTATTAACATGTGTACCCATTCAGACAGAGTTCATAAGTCATTGGTGATAGGACACCCTGTTGACAGGATCTTATTGCATTGCTTTAATAAACTATTATCAGGCCTCTGACACTTCATTCCAGACATTTTACAGCATTGCACTGTAAGCTCCATAACGTTATGTAATATTGATGCGAGAAAAACCGGTGTTGCATTTTTGTGACCCAGTCACAAGTGACCCACCCATCAGTTTCCTACCCCAAATATGTCAAGCCACAGCAGACAAAACCCCTATGAGTTTTAACCACCCTCTCGAGTTTACAGCAATACACCATGGGTTTGCAGCAATTCACCACAAGTTTTCAGCAATACACCTCGAATTTGCAGCAGTACACTGCGAGTTTGCAGCAATACACCATGGGTTTGCATCAATATACTACGAGTTTACAGCAATACATCTCGAGTTTACAGCAATAAACCACAAGTTTACAGCAATTCACCTCGAGTTAACAGCAATGTACCACAAGTTTACAGCAATGCACCTTGAGTTTGCATCAATTCGCTACGAGTTTACAGCATTATACCTCGAGTTAAAAGAAGAAATCAGAACCTTCCCGTATTCGTTGACGGCGATCCCTTCAGCTGGAAGAAATTATCATTTGTATCCCATCAATCATGCACTGCTTCCTATTGGATTGTTCAATCAGTCAATCAATCAATACACTGTACTTGCATGACATGCATACTCCATGAAGGGGTCTATTCGTACAGGGGACCAACGTCTTAACGTGACTTCGAACCATGGAGCAAGTAGAGCAAAGTTTCTTGCCCAGGGAAACAAGGAGACGAACGAAAACAACTGCTCCCGGACTTGAACCCATAACCTCTGTATGTGAGTAGTTAGTGATGAAATGCCCATAAATCAAAATTATTTGTTGTGATCTTGCATTTTGGGTATGTTCCATCACTAACTACTCACATGACTTCCTCTACAAAATTTCCCACAGGAAGAAATGCATGATGGGATACACACGATATCTTTTCTTCTTTCAGAGGATTGCTGTATCTCGAGTATTGCAGCTGCGACTCGTGGTGTAGTGCTGCAAACTTACACTGTTATACTGTTGGGCAATTTTTTAGCGTTGGTTAAACTATGAACAACCCAATTGTTGGGTAAATAATATTAACCAACTGTTGATGAAATTTTACCCAATATTTGGGTAATTAGCTAAAACTTTTACCCAACAGTTAGGTAATTAGCCAACATTGTACGCAACGTTGGTAATTATTTACCCAGAAGTTGGAACAGTGTAGGGTTCATTGCTGTTAACTCGTGGTGTATTGCTAAACACTCGTAGTGCATTGATGCAAACTCAAGGTGCACTGCTGCAAACTCGTGGTGTATTGCTGTTAACTCCAGGTGTATTGGTACAAACTCGTGGTGTATTGCTACAAACTCGTATATACACTGTTATACTGTTGGGCAATTTTTTAGCGTTGGTTAAACTATGAACAACCCAATTGTTGGGTAAATAATATTAACCAACTGTTGATGAAATTTTACCCAATATTTGGGTAATTAGCTAAAACTTTTACCCAACAGTTAGGTAATTAGCCAACATTGTACGCAACGTTGGTAAATATTTACCCAGAAGTTGGGTTGTTCATAGTTGAACCAACGTTGGGTAAATTATTTGCCCAACGTTCTAACAGTGTAGTGAATATGCAAATTCATGGTGTATCTCTGCAAACTCGAGGTGCACTGCTGTCAACTCGTGGTTTATTGCAGCAAACTCGAGGTGTATTGCTGCAAACGGGTGCGGGTGTGTTGCTGCAAAGTCGTGGTGTATTGCTGCAAACCCATGGTGTATTGCTTTGAACTCGTGAGGGTGGTTAATAACTCATAGGAGTTTTGCCTGCTGTGGCTTGCCATAATTGGGGTAAGGGTCACAAAAATGCAACACCGGAGAAAAACAAATTATTAAAGAAACCACCGTTGAACCTTGCCAATGTTCCAGATGTTGGTGATGGCGGTATTACCGAATATTTAACGGTGCGCAAAAACCAACTGTTATAACCAATGTAAACAAAGCACAAGGCTGATATTTGAGAAGTTGTGTTGAACCTCCGCTATCGCTATTTTCGACGGTAACCTTATTTCTATTCAAATGCAAATGAGAAGCTGTTAAAATAACGTCACCGGAACCCTTATTGAACTAAATTTCAATTAGAAATGTACATTAAACACCACTATTATCATGTGTGTCTCGTGTTGTTTTATTCTTACAAATTATGCCATTTAGACATCAAGAGCAATGACAGACATCCATTGCAAATTTCAATATCATACTGCCGTCTTTCAACCTGGGACGCAGAAATAAAAATAAAAAGAAATTGAAGCCAAGTTTTTAACATACCACAATGAGAATTTATGACCATATTTGGAAAAGATCAAAGGAGCCGCTGCCGGGGTATATTTCGTATCCTACCCCTGAGCGCGTCAGACGCACTTATGTCCTGTCACTGAGCGCGTCGGAACGTTGCATTTTAAATTTGTAGGGATGCTTAGTACTATGTAAAGTAAAACGTTCATCAAAAATTGTTCGTTTTTGTTGATTTAAGTTAAATAAAGCTAAAAAAGTTGAAGAAACAAATAAATAAATAGTTTGATGATTAAGATTGACTTAGTGGTATGATTATTCCGTTATTGGGTTCACCGTCGGTATGTTATGGGAAATACTCAGTGTCATAGCCTGGCTCAGCTGCGTTTCGCCTGGATAAGACACTTCGCGCACGAACATATAACTATTAAAGTCCTCCTTGCTATAATCATGAATATATAAAATGTAATGCCGTGTAATAGAAAGCATTCACGGAAAAGCCATGTATCAAATTCAGTAATTTTTGTGGTATCTTAAAAAACGTAAACAAGGAAACAGCGGTTCAATCCATGATTAAAGGCAGCTTCAATTAGTGAAAAGTTGCGAGTAAATGGCGGGTAGAACCGAAGTGAAAACCTGGTGTTGAGGTCAAAGTTTATTTATTCCGTTCATTTTCGAAAGTCAATTGGGCCATATCCATTGTTCTTATGAGCTACCAAATATTTGGTGCTACAAGTCTTTTTTTATCTAATAATCTTATAAATAACCTTTATGTATTTTTCTAATAATAATGGCTCATAAACGCACAAGCAACCATGTATGATTTTTACAAGATTTTGAACAAATTTGATCAAATATATACATATATTAAATAAAATCAATTTTCAAATTCACTCATTTCGTCGGAGAACCCTTCAATTATATTACGTAATCGGTTGTGCGTTCTGAAATGGTCATATTAACGAACAGTGGATATACTAAACTTATATTATTAGTACTTACCAAAGTTGAGCAGGCTCCATTTTATGAACACTGTTGTTTCAAATGCATTACCCATATTATCTGAAAAATCAGTTTATGTGAAAAGTAATTTTGAGTAAACCTTTACGAGCGAGTTGAGTTCTGTATAATTGAGCAAATATCATGGAGGGAATGGTATCAAATTATATGAATTATAAAATGAAACTAAACAAAAATATATGATAATAGTTTAGGAACCAGAAAAGCTACGAAAAAGCGACTTATTTAAGATTCTGATTTTCAACAAATGTATACTTCACTTTGCCTGTCATTATTGAATCAATACCTTAATATAATGTGTATAAATATTGTAATGCATTTTTTAGAAAAGATTGTGTTGTCTGAGCGCATATAATGTGCATGCAATATCCTAGTTAAGATTGAAATACAGCAAGATGATGCACAAGCCAGTTTTTCTACATCTTATATACTTCACACTATATTGCACTTTAAAATAGTTGCAAGACATTTTTCCAATGCGACCATCAAACTAAAACCATGAATTAAATCAGAAAATGGATGAAAAGCATGAACTATTTTACTTACATATTTTTCGGCCTTTACTGCTACGTAACGTATACATGCAGAATTATGGTTCTATATATATACTCGAATGTTATTACATGTTAATATAAAACCGCGTTCAAAGTTCACACTTAGGGTAAATTCATTAAAGATCGACCAATTAGTACACTCTAAATGAAACGGACGCGTTCTAATTTTTAAGTTTATCTTAAAGGCATATACTAGAAATATTTTACCATGTTTCATTTATAATCTGTGTCCAAGAACATTGGAAAATCGTTAATTAAACTTGTTACACTTGACTTTAATAAATTCAAGTTTTGCAAGTGTTCACATTGCTGAGACTTTTTTCAATTGAAAGCCGTTAAATGTTCAAAAACTGTTGCATTTGAACGCATACCTATATGTTCAATTTACTGAGTGTCCTAGAATATGTTTTAGAACACTTTTTTAACACTTATTCAAATGAACGCTGTCAAATGTTCAAAAACTATTGCATTTGAACGCATCAAATACGTGTTCATTTCTTTAACACTAATGAACAAATGTGAACACTTGCCAAACTTAAGTTGACTAAAGTCAAGTGTAATAAGTTTAATTACCCATTTCTCATATGTTTTTGGATACATGTAGGTACTTGATAAAAAAGGAAATATGGTTAAATATTTTCAGTATATGTCTTAAAAATTAAAATAGTTAAACACCTTCTGGTGTAGAAAAAAGTGAAGGAGTAGAACGCGTCCATTTCATTTAGAGTGTAGCTTACATGAAAAAAAAATGGAACTCCATCTTAGCTTAAGAGTTAATCGTTGTTGAATTTACTCTACTTACAATAAGAGCAATTCTTAAATAAAAAAAAATTATGTACTTTGGACTCGACATTTTGTTACACACATTCTAGATATGGACACTGATATAAGTACTTTGAGACCAAATTGAACAATGTGTTATTTACTTTACTCCCATTGGTAAATATACTTTTGTTATGAACAAAATATTGAAATCAGTGATAACGAGCGTTTTGTACAATGTTTTAGTCGAGGACCAGGTGCCCGAGGCCAAGGCCAAGGACTTTCGTACATTAGGACGATCGGTGGGATGGATCGGAATCGGACCGATTTTAAGCTTATCGGATCTGAATCGGAATTACGAACAAATCTTTATTCTGCCCATCTCAAATACCGATTCAACAAACCCTAGGAAAAATGTAAAAATGCATCTTTTAGCTCAGTCATCTATTAGAACCAACAAGCAAAATAAAAATACTGTAAACATTACATAATTTTTTCCTTGAATTAACTATGACAACCACATGATACGTAAATGATCGATGCATCGGAAATTTAGTTTCCTTTGTAATAAATATACACTTAGAAAATCGGATTCTGAATCGGAATCAGCCGATTTGAAACTAACTAAGATCGGAATCGACCAATTCCGATCTTCTGTAGACCGGTCATTATCGGTCACTTCGGTAGATCGATTACTAATTATAATACACTCCAAGTGGGGGTTTCGAGTTACAATAAACGAAAATTTAGACTGTATTTTTAAGAAGGATTGCTGCACTAAACATTATTTGAGCCGGATAATTCAACACTGGACCATACTGTTCTTGTATTTGTTTTGAATTTTATTAGATTTGGTATCTGACGCATGTAAGTTCCCATAGAGTTTGTTCAAAATCAACGAGTGATAATAAACAAATGAGTTTGTTCAAAATCAACGAGTGATGATTAACAAATGATTTTACATGTCGTAATCAGTCCTCGGCATCGAGGACCGAGGAATTTGAGATCCGAGTCCAAGACCAAGGCCAAGGTTTTCATGTCTGAGGCCAAAGACTTCATGTCCGAGGACCAAGGACTAAATAAATTGTCCGAAGTATGGCTTCGAGGACTACAATAAGAGTTTTAAAACGGTAAATTGGAAGTTTAAATTTGCAGAAGCTTTGAAATTTGTTGTTGTTGTTGGGGGTGTTTTTGACGGTTGTTGAGCTATGGAATTGCGGAATTATGGGAATCAGTTTTTGTCTAATGATGACCATGGATAAAATAATTAATCATACAAAGGTCATCATGCATCTCGTTTTCATTACAATATAGTCAGGTTGGATTTTTAAAAGTCTTTGCTTGATTGAACTTTTATCTGTTAGCAAATAAGCCCTAATTTTGACAAGTTAACAAGTTACTTTAAATATTGTCACGATTTTTTTTAATCGGTAAAATCGACAGTAAAGACATTTTGAATTTGGTTCATAATCAGAATGTGTCTGGTACATGTAATTTGTTATGTTATTAACTCAGTATCATTATCATCATGCTTCGGCTGCTGAGCAGGCGACTACAAGATTTCTCCAAGGCAATTGTGGCAATTGGTCAGCTGACATCTCATGATCGTCATACCCCAACAGATGATTGATAAGAGGTACGAGAACGCCAGGTCAGCTCTTGCCAAATGGTGGAATGTAGAGGGCATGACGTTTGACAGGGTGTTCCTGTGGATGACGAAACATGTGCCCAAACTCAGTTGTCGCTTCCTCACGCAACGGACGAGGGGCTCGGTGTCAGTCATTGATTATACGCTGCTGTTTGATATACATTCCCTCCTTCTAATACCAAGCATAATCCTGTAGCAGGAAGTAGAAACCTTTATCTTACAAGTTACATTCCATATCTTGAGAAATCACTCAGGATTCGCAACCGTATAGAAGAATTTAGAATAAGTCATTGCAATACTTTAAAGATGAATAATTTATTCAATAGCGATTGCAAAAGTAAGTACAATTACTATAGCTTGTCATATTTTTTACTATAGTAGATTTTTAAGCCAGGGCACCTCATTACAAGTTTTGGGTCTTTCCATTCATTCTTAAATTTGGGCAGCAGGTCCTCAATTCGGAAAGGCATCGGCACCTGCTTCCTACACAGAGATCAGTTGATTATAATCTCCGTCACAGGAACAGATTCTCACAACCAAGATGTAAAACTGAGAGGTTTCAAAAATCTACCATCCCATTTATCATTAATCAACTCAACAGTTCTCCAGATATCTGACTTTTCCTGGTTTTTGTCATGGTTTGTAAAATTGTATTTCTCTTGTTGTATATAATATGTTCTTGTATTTGTAAAGCCGACGCCCTTCAGCCTGTGCTGCTAGTCGGCTATTTGTATACCG
>JXSR01S035980.1:4878-14961 GCA_000969725.1 Ophiothrix spiculata | reverse complement strand
TTTAAATAGTATAGAAACAACCTGTTTTTGCGAATTTAAGCCAAGGGGCAGTTTAAACTGTTAAAGAATCATAGAAAAATTGAATATGCTTATTTCAAAATTCGTAACTTTCGCACCACAGTGGGCCAGATTTCTCGATTTCTGTCAATAATTAAAAACATCGATACTATTGAGAGTTTGGCCATAAACTTTGGTACTGTAGGGTTTTTTGTGATGCTGAATCTGAATCTGACTGTTATTATGCTGTCAGATTAACCGTTTTATCAATACAGGGTGTCCCAAGAAAAAAAACACCTCTCGATATCGGTCAATAATAAATAACATCTTTACCATTGACAGTTTGGTAATAACATTTGGTCCTAGGGTTTTTGGTGATCCTGAATCCTAAATATGGCTGCTACTATGCTGTTAGATTAACAGTGTATCTATACAGGGTGTCCCAAAAAAAATCAACCACCAAAGCGTCTCCATTTTGATACCTTAATTTACATATATGTAAGTTTTGTTTAAACATTTATAAACTCCAGTTCATTAGCTATTAAAAACCCCCCAAAACAGCTTTCATATCAGGTGTAATATTGTTGAACTGGTGAACTGAAGCCGTTTAAAGACAATAACCAAAATGTTATTCTATTGGGCATTACTTGCAGATGGTAAAGGACCACAGACTTGCAAACAAAATCATTAACAGTTATAAACAAATATTTCGCTTGATAAAATATTTGATACTCTGATATAAAATAAGATAATGCTAAGTCATAAATAATAGTATACTCTTTCCATAGTTTGAATTTGATATAAATTGAACAAATTTTTGCGGCATCACTTGCACCTAAACATAATTGAATTGCAACAAAATTCATTTTATGTGTAAACGTCTGTAAAATCGGGTAATTTTAACAAATCGACATTTGATACTGGAAGGAAGATTTAAAAAAGTGCTCTTGAAAAATGAATTCCATATAGTCTCAGAATGAATGAGCATGATGAGAGACTAAGTAAAGTTCTGTTCAACTGTATACCATTCTCTTACTCCTACATTACCACCTCCAATTGAATAGCCTTCATGTACAAAAACTGACTAAAACTGTGGAATTTTCCTATCTTGCAGAAAATGATGCATATTTCTCGATTGGCAAATACTATCGCGATGAAACAAAAACAAAAAACAAAAACAAAAACAAAAAACAAAAAAAAAAGATTCACAAAGACCTTTTTATTTAGACACCCTGTATTTGAAAATGTGATAAAAATAATAATGTTAATAATAATAATAAATATGCATAGCAATATTTTACTATAATTGAGGGCTTAATTTTAACCCTTGTCTACTCAGGGTGGGATGGGGGCTGTTGTATCTCCAAAGGGTTTTCCCCGATGCATATAAAAAAAATAAAAAACAACCGACCCAAGGCATTTGGTTAATCTCTTTTTTACATCCTTTGTGGTCATTTTGATGACAAAATTAGGGAAGTACCACTTAAGGTGGGGCCAGGGTAGGCCGTCAAAGTTCGGGTGTGGGTGGGGGGGGGCGGGGGTGGTGAGGCCCCGGAAAATTTTAAGTCGCCATTTTGAAAAATATATGCATGCTATGAAGCTGAAACTTGCAAAGCATGTTAGAATTATCATTTACCTTCTTTATTAACAAAAAAACCTATGAAAATCCGTTATTTTAGAACTCTTATAGCCACATTTTATTGTATCATTCACCTTACATATAGGGCTGAATTTTAGTGGCAGTTAGAAGGTGGGCAAATATGGGCAAAAAAAGTACTAGTTAATTTTTATAACCGAAGTGCGAATAAGTGATCAAATTGGACTCTCGACGATATATGCACTTCCATTTCTGAGAAATAGATACTAAAAATAGTTTCAGAGACATGTTGTATGAATAAAAAGGGCAATTATAAATATATTAAAAGGCAAGACAGTTTCCAGAGTCATCTATTAAGGCTGTGATTGATAACAACAACTTGAAATCTGCCAATTTTTTACGCATTTTTAGGAAAAAGTACCTGAAAATTTACTTTACGTGTTTCGGTGACTTCAGTATGTGTTTGGGGTACCCTGGGATTCAATAGAGTCAAACAATTTCAGATTTACTACACTCTTAGAAGGCCGGGATCAAATATACGAGTAGTTTTCGGGATCATTTTATTTTGATCCTTTAAGGATCACTTTTGATCCTTTAAGGATCACTTTTGATCCTTTTGCGGATCAATATATACAAATGGATCAAATTCACAAGGATCATTTTTGATCCTTTTTTAGGATCATTTTATTTTTATCCTTTTTGATTACAATATCAAAGTTTTGATCCGTATTTCTGGTTTACTTTGATACGGAAAGGATGAGCTCATATTTGATACCGCGTTTGGATCCAACGTATCTTTTGTTTCATATTTGAGTACAACCCAATATCCACTACACAGCGGGGAATGTATACAATGGTGTAACATATATAAATACGTTGATATCATCACACAGTCCGGCGTGGTCGAGTGGTGAGAGTGTAGGTCTCGTAATTACCAGCAGGTATGAGTGCGGCGTGGGTTCAAACCCTGCTAGCGTCACTTCAGTGTGATGTTTTTTGCAGGTCTTTTTTATAAGAAATATTTGATCCTTTTCGGATCAAAAAATTTGATCCTTTTTTTGGGATCACTTTGATCCTTAAAGGATAAGCTCATATTTGATACATAAAAAGGATCAAAATTGATCCTTTTTGTCTCATATTTGATACTTTCTTTCTAAGAGTGTAGAGTCTCGATGTCTTCTGGGTATTGGAAACGTTAAATTGACATTTTGAAGGGGTCAATTTTTGAATTATTGACACCCCCTGGCCCACTGTGCACAGTTTGATTGACAGGTTCAGTATTAACAACTAATTCTGGGATACATGAAAAGTATCCCTAATTTGCATAATAGATATTCTAGAAGATCGTTCAATTATTATTGAAACTAATTATTTGTCATTATAGAACACATAAATGAAGATAAAAGGAAGATGCAAAACCCATCTGCATGTCATCTCAATGTTGTATCATGATTCATTATTGTATACAGTTTTCGAAGTTGTTTTTAACAATAAGCAAGCCGACCTAGTCATATTTGATACAAATACGATGATTGTATATTCTGTAGTAAAAGAATAGAAATGTTGGTATTTATTGACAAGACGATCGGAAATCATTTTTACTATCTCTTTACTAAAATATATCTTTAAAAGCAAGATACAAAAAACATCTGCCTGTCATGTTAATGTTGTAAGATAATTCATTGTTTTATTGTGGTAGATTTAGAAGTTGCTTTCAAGAATTATGGAGTCAGAAAAAAGGGGAAAATACAATCTCGGATAATCACGCAGCTGTTATCTTTCATTTCAGTTAAACAATCTCAGATTTACCATTAAAAACAATATTCTAACTTATACATTTATTCTTCGATGGCCATCTGCGCATTTGATATCCTCTAGTGCAAACATCTACCATTACATTTTGTCAAATTATACGCAACCGACAAACAGACTGTCAGCTACCGTTCCAATCAATTACAGTTTAACACATGAACGACCTCATTGCATATGGGACTTATCCAAACGAGGTGTAGTGTGATGCTGTGAAAACTTGACATATTTTCAATTCAGATTTTTAAGAAGAACCTGACCCTTATTTACGTATTGTCAAATCTTGACAGGTAGACAATAAATTAGTTGCCAACTAGAGTTAGCAGTGTTTCATAAATACGGGCTCTGGTGTGTGTACAATTTACTGGGCATGGCAAATTTAAAAAAGATGCTTTGATTTTTCTTCTCTGACAACAAAGTTCAATTATTTTAATATTTGTTTTAGTATTTTAGTCTTTTGACCAACATAACATAATTTCCTTGCAATCATATTTCTTTTATTTAGATGCAATCGTGCCTACCAGAAGAACGTCGCAAAGTGCGTACATACAGTAACTTAATTCAAATCTGTTGACAAATTTTAAGTTACAAAATAAATATGAATTTACCCTGCAAAAGAGTTATGTCAATCAATGTAGGTGATAGTCTATCGTCTTCTACGAGGAAAAGCAAAAAAACAGGGCTTCTTTTCTTTCGCTTTTGTGTAAACACAAAATAATTTTTATTGATTGTAAACTAGCTATCAAACTATACTTACCGACGCCACTGAATAGCTTTAATAATTGTTTACAAACTTGCACTGCTACAGGCAGCAGGGTTTCCAAGAAAAAACTCTTTGTGTGTAATTTTCTTGTGTTTAACGGATAGTCAAAAACTATTTAAAGTTTGCATTTTATAGCCCATGAATTGAACTTTTAGATACCGTTTGTTTCATTTCAAACAGTAGTGTACCACAAGAGTTGTATTTTATTAAATATTTAGGTGATTTTTGTTCTGGTCTAATTACATATTATTGGCCATAAAGTAGAGGTGTTTCGGAATGGAATAAAAATGGCTCACCTTGGAAAATTTATCATATGTGCCGCTTTTTTGTTTGTTTGTTTGTTTATTTTTTTAGCACAGATGAAAAAAACCAGCATGCACATAATAAACTTGTAAATATTGTTACGGTTGAGTGAGCAGATCAATGTTAACACTCATTAGAACTTTATTCAAGGGGAACTTACAAAATTGTAAAATTGGACCAGAAAATTTGACAAAGCATAACTTTTGTTGTACACTACCGATAACATAAAAATTTTATATGTTTTCTAACTATCCGTTAAACCCCATTACTGGTCGACTCTCGATAGATTTGCACACAAATAACCTATAAAATGTTGATCCTTTAATCTTAATGTTTCCATTGCAGAGCTATGGGAATACTAGTTAAGCATTTTAAAACAGGAAAATCAGTGATCTGTAAAATGTATCCTTGGCTAACTGGATAGCTGAAAATGTGTTTTATAATGTTAAATCGAGTCAAACGCGGCAAGCCCAGATACTAAGTTATTTGTGTGCAAATCTATCGCAGTAGACGGGTAATGGAAGATGGATCGCATTTTGATTTTAAGGGAAGAAATGAATACCGAAAAACGTGTTTTTATGCTTTTCAGCAATGAATTTGTTGTACTTTTTTCTTTATATCGAGCCGGGTTTTTACCCTACAAATAACTCCCCCCCCCCAAAAAAAAATGGAGCTTAGCCAGTAAAGTTGATCTGTTATTGAGCTTAGCCAGTAAAGTTGATCTATTCTTGGGATGGGGGGGGGGGGAAAAAACAGCCCCAAGTTCAAGAATTTCTTGTAAAAAAAAACCCATTAGAGGGACACATTCCCCGTTCGGCCAAATGTTTGAGTACCCCCCCAGGGTTATTCCTATGCAAGAACGGGGGCGTGTGCATCTGACGTATAGATGGCG
Source organism: Ophiothrix spiculata (assembly GCA_000969725.1). Taxonomy (NCBI): domain Eukaryota; kingdom Metazoa; phylum Echinodermata; class Ophiuroidea; order Amphilepidida; family Ophiotrichidae; genus Ophiothrix; species Ophiothrix spiculata. Next base: position 9,600 of record JXSR01S035980.1, on the reverse strand, counting down.
TATAAATCTCAAATTTTCATAAGGAGAATATTTATTGCGCGCACGATTAACAAAGAGCGCTAAGTTCGTAATAGGTTTCTGAATTTGTATACGTCAAAATTTTTAAGCCTATACTTGTCGTACGATATCATTACTCGTCGACTCTCGATAGATTTGCACACAAATAACTTTGATCCTCTTATCTTAATGTTTCCATTGCAGAGCTATGGGAACACTAGTTAAGCATTTTAAAACGTGAAAATCACTGATTTGTAAAATATATCCTTGGCTAACTGAATAGCTGAAAATTTGTTTTTGTAATGTTATATCGAGTCAAACCCTCATGCCAAGATACTAAGTTATTTGTGTGCAAATCTATCGCAGTAGACGGGTAATGCAAGAAAATTACACGCAAAGAGTGTAGGGTTTTCTCTGAGACACCCTGTATGCATTTAAAAAATTAAACTAGGCTAGTATACTTCATGCAGAATAGTGTTTGCACCCTCATCGCATAACAACACGAAGGACCCGTCCTTTTGTTTGTAGTTTGAGGCGATATATAACCCCCCCCCCCTTAGGTGACGACGTAGTATAAAATACATTAGGTGGACGAGGGTTAATAAAGTTACTTTGAAAATTGTTAAATGAATTTTAAGAAGTGAAACGATATGCAATATACGTAAACAAATTGAATACGCTAGAATAAGAGTGACCCCAACTCCAATAGCTCCCTTCTGTTATTTTTGTTTACAGAATATAGATGCATACAAATCTATGCTTTTACATTACTAAAATAGCATTTCCATGTCAATATCTAAACATGAGTGTCACATTTGACCTTGTAGTTGACTTTTTAGACATTGTTAGATAATTGTTATAGTACTTAGTCGCTATGTTTAAACAGTCATTACAAGAAAACCTAAAAAAAAGAGCTCCATTATATCCCCTCTGCAACTAGAAAAATTATCTAAAAATGTCTAAAAAAGTCAACTACAAGGTCAAATGTGATACTATGATTGGGATATAGACATGGAAATGCTTTTTCAGAGATTTGTATGCATTTATATTTTACAGAACTTAACAGAATGGAGCTATTGGAGTTGGGGTTTTCTTATTCTGGCGTATTCATTTGTATCACACTACACCTATATTTAACTTCTCTGTTGGGTGGGTCCCGTATGTAATGAGATCGTTCATATGTTAAACGGTAGCTGACAGTCGGTTTGTCGGTTGCGTATAATTTCACAAAATGTAATGGTATATTTATGCTCTGGAGGATATCAAATGCGCAGATGGCCATCGACGAATAAATGTTTTTAGGTAGAATGTTATTTTCAGCTTGATGATAAATTACAAACCCTGGTGTTTTTTTGATATTGCAAGTTATAGAAACATTGCAAACAAGCTTTGATTTTTTTTAATACACATAAAAATGTTTCACATCTGTTACCCTATTTCTTACCTTTAAAATAAAACTCACCCGTAAAGGACCAGATTCCTTTTTTAAGTCTGATACTCTACCGATTACGTTGATTAAGGAAATTTCTCTTAGCATGGATTTGCCATGTTTAAACGTACACTGTAAGAAATACCTGAGATATTGTTCGCAATCCAATCTGTAATCCAAATTGAAATACCGTATTCTTACAGATTTTTGCAGGTAAGTCACCTTATTATTACAGATTCGCATGGTTTATTTATTTTATTCATTTATTTATTTATTCAACAATATTTAAACAGGGTAGCCCTCTCAACAAAAGCTGATTTACAGTGGGGCCCTGTGCAAAAAGCATATTAAAAACATAAGGTAAAACTACAGTGTATAAAATTAAAACATATAAATGATACTTTATATACAATATTTCTTTGGTAATAATATTAGTAGTTTTAAAAGTCGTAATAATTATTAATAACATTTATATACATTAGACAAGAAAGCCATAACACACTAAAACGAGCAGGTAATATTTACAATACTCGAAATCCCTATATACAAATATCGAAAACACATTGAGCAGCATGATAGGCCAGACGATTAACAATTACTTTCTAAAATCTTTTTTATACATAGATTTAAATGACATAAAAGATATTGCATTTTTCTTATTGCTTGACATTGTATTCCATAAATTGCTACCTTTTTAGTGGAAAGTACTTTTGCCATAACTTGTATTGCACTTTGGAAGATAAAGGTTATTGGCCACATTTTGTCTCGTGATGCGTGAATGGACATTATTAACCTATTTAAAACGATTAGTTAGATAAAAGGGTGCCATTTCATTGAGAACTTTGAACATCATGCACCCTGTTACGTGTGTAATACGATCGCGGACATTTATAAAGCCCAATGTGTTTAGCATGTTGCTAATATGCGTACGAAAAGGTGCACCTAAGATAATTCGCATGGTGGTATTTTGCAGTTTTTGGATATTGTTTAAATTTATTTCGTCACAATTGCTCCAAATTAAAAGTCCATAGTCTAGATGTGGGAGAAACATTGTATTATAGATGGTTTCGAGTGAACTCTTAGGTACATATGGTTTTATTCTCCTCATCACGCCAATTTTATTGCACATTTTCCGGGAAACATTTGAGATGTGGTTAGTCCATTTCAGATAAGCATCTATGGTAACACCAAGATATTTAAAAAAGTTTACATTTTCTAATTTAACATTGTTCATAATGATATTAACATCGTTGACTCGACTTGTTTTTACTTGGGTACCCAGTTACATAAATTTCGTTTTACTAACATTTACCTTCATATAATTATCATTAAGCCATTTACAAAGTAATACAAGATCTTCATTTATACATTCTTCTAAAACATTAACATTTTCATGGCAAAAATAAATTAGTGTGTCGTCGGCATACATATCAGCATAAGAATTCGTAATACTTTTAGACATATCATTGATAAATAAAAGAAATAAAAGGGGGCCTAGTATTGACCCCTGTGGAACTACAGATTTGATCACATTTGGGTCTGATATTGCACCATTTACAGACACATATTGTATACGATTACTTAAATAAGATTTAAACCATTCATTTTCAGTACCCATGATTCCAAATGACTTCAATTTCTCAATAAGCAAGTTATGGTTAACTATGTCGAATGCCTTGCTAAGATCGACGAATACTGCACCGACATTATTTCCTTTATCAATTTCATCTTTCCATTTGTCGACGGTTTTGATTAAAGCTGAGCCTGTACAAGTAGAATGCTGCTCACGGAATCCTGATTGGCCACTATACATTAAATTATTATCGTTAACATATTTATAAAGTTGTTTGTGAACAATTTTTTCAAGGATTTTTGAACATAATGGCAAAACGGATATTGGTCTGCAGTTTGTAAACTCATCTTTGTCACCATTTTTATATATCGGCGTGACTTTAGCAACTTTTAGATCATCCGGCATGCAACCTTGTTTGAGACACATATTAAAAATTTACATAAAATCTCAGCAATAGCTGTAGCACCATACTTAAAAAGCTTTGTACAAATATTATCAATTCCACTGGCTTTATTCGACGAGAAATACTTTAATTCGTCAAGTACTGGATTAATCGTGATTTCAGTAAAAACGAACCTATTATCAACGTTTCTGCTTTTGTCGAACTCTGTATCCAAATTGTGATTGTGATCAATCGTATCTCCAATACTGTTAAAATGAGCATTAAAACAATTCGCTAAATCGGTATCACTTTTAGATATTGATGGTAAAGTACTTATATTACCCTTTTTATTTGGAAGTAGTTCTTTCAATGTCTTCCACATTTTTCCAATGTCACCTGCAGAATCGTTAATTTTATTCGTATAGTACTCCCTCTTTGCTTCTTTCATTAAAACATTAACTTCATTTCTTAACCTCTTGTACTCATACCAATGGTAATTCTGATCATCAGAACCTTGAATAACCTTTTTGTGGTGAAAATCTCTCTGATGCATTAAATCAAAAATATCATCACGCTTTTCTAACCAAGGACAAAGTTTGTTTTTGAAATGGATGGATTTAACAGGCGCATGTTTGTCACATATTACCGTGAATTTATTGACAAATGAATTCCATGCATCATTAACACTACTAGTTTCTTGTAGACGCCATTCAGTGTTCTCAAGTTCATTGACGAAGTTATCAACATTGAAATTCTTGAAACTTCTGAAATTCTTGGTAACATGATCACCATTATTTTTGACATTTGTAACTCTTTTAACATTAGACATAATAACTGTGCGAACAAGAGAATGATCACTGAAGGAGGTATGAGTAACATCGGTTCCTGTACACATATTGCAATTAGTAGTCAAAATAACATCAAGGAGTGTTCTACTGGTTGGAGTGATTCTTGTAGGTTTTGTAACAAGTTGATCAAGATTATCCCTCGTCTACCCAGGCTATTTTTTGTAACACGTCTACCCAATTTTTTGGAACGGAACCCCCTATGAACTTGGTTTTGCTACTAATAGATAGGTATGGTCCTCCCCTATCCAATGATACCAAGATCACAAAAATCGGCCGAGGCGTTACGTAATTATGACGTCAAAAAGGTCGAAAATCAGAAAAATCGGGATTTTGGCCAAAATGACCACCAAAATCAAAATTTTGCTATAAAAGTTCTAAATGACCGATTTTCTAATAAAGAAGGGAAATGACAATTCTAACATGCCCTGCAAGTTTCAGCTTCATAGCATGCATATATTTTTCAAAATGGCGACTTAAAATTTTCCTGGGCTTC
>JXSR01S035972.1:12411-27781 GCA_000969725.1 Ophiothrix spiculata | reverse complement strand
AACATGTTTAAATCCTATTGAGTTTAGACAAACGACAGAGGATTGATAGCCGTAATTTTTGTTTTTTTGGCCAAAAACGGGGTCTTTCAAACCTAAAAATAACAAAAACGATCCATAGAATTGTTCGCCCCCCGGAACCACATCAACACAGCGATTTTCACAACCATACGATAAATGATGAAAGAGTAGATAGCATTTCTAAGCGTGACGCACCAACCCCATATGTATACACCTTTGCCTTGCTAAGGCAAAGGTCTAAAAATGACTATTGGAGCTGAAAATTCTCAATTTTTTTCTCAGAATTGAGGTCTCAGGAACTTTTTTTCAATAACAAAATGACTATTGGAGCTGAAAATTCTCAATTTTTTTTTTCTCAGAATTGAGGTCTCAGGAACTTTTTTCCCCATAAAAAAACGATTTTTGGAGTTGAAAATAGCTCAAAATTAGGTTGAAACTTTATAAATTTATTGAATCAAGTTTCTTTGAAAATAAGGGTCTTCAGAACTGAACTAATCTTGAAATGGGCATCTTGGGGAGCAGGAGAAGCAGCTTGAAAAGGGGATCTTGAGCACGGCACATACCCATACCTTCCATCAATGTAAGTGACCCGAGGATCAAGAAGTCTTGAGTTTACACCACAAAGGCAAACCTCTCAGTGAAGAATATTTGTATACATTAATTTAATTTTGTTTGACTAAAATTTGTAACAAAGTTTCAAAATAGTTTCAGATACTTTTTCTGTAAAAATATAGTCTGGCCTTAGACAAAACAGGATAAGTACCTCCTCAACCATGTGCAAATGTATTTTTTTGTATGTTTGATTGAAATAAATAATTTGAATTAAATTCAGCTGGGTTATAAATGATCAAATAAGAAAAGAAGAGAGAATTTGTTTCAGTATTCAGTATTTTAAATACATAAACAACCTACCTAAATGACAATACAGGCACTTGTAACTGATATCTAAATCTAATGTCACATTTGGAGATTATTTGTTTCAAATTTTTCTGTAAATATATTAAGAATGTGCTTACAAAAAAGCATCAAGACGGACTCACTTATAAGCACAAGAACTTGTTGAGAAAAAAACTACAAACAATGACCAGTGACAAATAAACAAACAAACATAGATTGCTTCAGTGACCTTTTAAGTGACTATTTAAAGAGACAAGAATTGACCATAAAACCAACACACTGGGACTGCTACAACACTTAAAACTCAGAACATTTGACATTTGGAAAACAATATGGTTACTTTGTTACACATACAGTTTTAGTATGCCAAGGTAGTCTAGTCCTTTTGTAACTTAATTAATTGTATTCAATTTGAAATTTTATTTAAAAAACAGATTTTACTGCAATCCAAGAAAAAACAGAACAGCTTATAAATCTTGTCAAAATTAATAAACATGGGTGTTAAAAGCTTGTGACATATAACATGGGATAATTCAGGCAAAAAAAAGGGTTGTCTCGGAAACTTTTGGCGAAACAGCTATGAGGTATGCGGTATTTTATTAACACTCTAAAATGCATGTAGCAAAGACTACAATGCATATATGATTAGTATATATCAGGGTGTCTAACGATGGCCTCAAAAAATTGCCCTCGCGTCAGAGATAGCAGGGTAGATAGCGTAATGTCGCCTTGCTAACGATAGTAGACACTGATATACTAATCATATATGCATGGTAGTCGTTTGCTACATGATATATTATGATATGATATATTATATCCAGATGTGGGTCGATCGCTGGATTACTCTCGAAAAAAAAAAAAGAGAGAGAGAGAGCGACATACCAGAGCGTAGCTCTACGCAAAAATTAACTTTCACATAGCATTGCACACAGGTTTATGAGACAAACCTTTTTTTTTTGGCCTCAACAACACTTGGATTGTAACAACTTTGTGATAACCATAACGACATACACTGACACATTCTATATTGTTTGATAACAATTCCAGTAGAATTGGCCTGTAAGCTGCAATGTAAATGCTCCCGTCTCAACCAGCCCTAAAAGCTCAGTTGGTGCAGCATCCATTTCAACAGATTTCAGGTTCATAATATGGTGTTGATGGACTTGGGATTTTGTGAAGTCTTGGCCCTACAGGTAAAAGAAATATTTATTGGATAATGTAAACAAAAATCCACGGCAGGGGTTGTATTTACAAACAATGGGCCCTGCAGTCTGGAGATACTTACTTGTTGCAGCTGGACTTGTGGGACTTGAAACCAACACGTCTGGTATGCCAGCCACCGTGGGAATGCCTACTGGGAGAGAGATATCATGGACCGGCTCCGATGGCGGTACAAACGGCTCAAAGTCAAGTTCATCTACCTCATGTGGGGGCGCTATATCCTTTGACTCATCAGTGTCCAGCACTAGAGATGAGGGCGCTGTTTCAGTTTCTTCCAACACAGAAGGTTGGACGACAAAGTCAATTGCATCGTTCTCTTCTTTTGTGTCTGTACCTGCTTTTAAGTCTGACTTTAATACATCACCAAGTGGTGTCGTTTGGAAATCACCACCAGCTCCGACTTTAGGTTCAATATCTATATTTGCATTCACATTGGGGTTAAAATCCGATTCAAAGTTTTGTGGAGAAATGGCAAAGCCATTGGCAATACCAGTACTGCTATCTTTTGAAATAGGGTCATTCGTCTCTGTAAAGTCCTCTCTGCTTGACTCAGATGAGTCCTGCTGCATAGCTGATGGTTTGAGAGCGTCCCATCGGCTCTGAAAGTCATCCATTTCTATTCTGTCTTTGTTGCTACGGAGATGCATTAATAATTCATGGACCTCTTTCATCGTGGGTCTTGTGTCGACATCTAGCCAACAGAACATCATGATTTCAAACCTGTGACATAGTAACAAAAAACAAGATAAAGCCAAATGTGAGACTTGCAAAGTACCAGGTCGATTTTGATACCCTATATTGCAAGTAACGAGACCTGTCCCGGTCTCACCATTTTAGTAACGCAGGTGGTTACCCAGTCAGAATACCCAGTAAACCCCCCCCCCCCCCCGCCCGATGTAAATATATTGAAATACGCACAATGGTGACTGAAAAGGTAGGTAAGTTAACCTTTCTTCATGGTAGACACATGAACGAATGCATATATTTATAGACATCATCGAACTTTTTCGTCAGGAATAAAAAGCCTATGGAACACAGCATTTGTTTTTCAGATAGGTTTATGCACATGATATACTTACAAAACGCAGATAGCGTCTAGCTAACCTAACAGAGATGCTAAGGTTCAAATAATTTTAACTTGCCAGCGTCTGGTTAGCATCTACAAAGCGTCTAAAATCAAACCACACGCTAGCTGCATCCTGCTAGTATATCATGGGCATTAAATGTATGTGGTGAGAGACCATTTATATTTTTCCTGTAAGCCACTATTTAGTTCTTTGATATGCCTCCAGGGATGAGTTCCCAAACTCTCAACCTCCATGTGGGTGATTTGTATTTAAACAAAAATTTACAGGGGAGATACAAGGCAAGCCACAATTTTCATTCCGGCATGGAGACAAAATTGGGGGTACTCAGGTTTTTGCCGATGATACATCGCATGTTTTCATAATGCGTGATTATTAAAAACTCGCACACACGCTGTGCATGCAGGTTGGCGTATCATTCGCGTACAAGTATCATTTGCGCTGGCAGTCGTTGATGATTTTGACAAGAACAGAGTGAATCTGAATACCCCCAATTTGAGATCCATGGCTGACGACGCCATTACATGGGCTGGTATACAAAGTCTGGTATCTCCCTTGTAAATCTATGGTTACTCACAAAAGAAGACATCAGGACCTTCCCATCATGCCTCACTTCCAATGGGATTTTTTGTATGGCTTACGATGAGAGGGTTTAGGGATGAAACATGTCTGAAATGCACAATTGGGATGAGGTCAGCTAATTGTGCTATGTTTCATCCCTAAACCCTCTTATTAAAACCTGTACAAAAAATTCCATTGGAAGCAAGGCATGATGGGAAGATCCTGATATCTTCTTTTGTTACTCACCATCTACTGGCATATCTGACATCTAGTGTTGGTTTATCTAGCCTAATGTCTTGCTCCATGACAACCTGCTTGAGAACCTCCTCGTCCGTGAGTTTGGGGTATGGTTTCTGCCCCGCTGTACACAACTCTAGCATGATTACACCAAATGACCTGAAAAACAAAAATCCATATTGCAGGGCCCATTACTTGTAAATACAACCCCACTATGTATTTTTGTTTGTACACAACTCTAGCATTATTACACCAAATGACCTGAAAAACAAAAATCCATATTGCTGGGCCTATTACTTGTAAATGCAACCCCACTATGTATTTTTGTTTGTACACAACTCTAGCATTATTAAACCAAATGACCTGAAAAACAAAAATCCATATTGCTGGGCCTATTACTTGTAAATGCAACCCCACTATGTATTTTTGTTTGTACACAACGCTAGCATTATTACAACAAATGACCTAAAGGGGAATTAATCCAACAAATACAAGTTTACTATAAGCCAAGCAAAAATTTATTGAACAGCATAAACAAAAATCCATATTGGAGGACCCATTACTTGTAAATGCAACCACACTATGTATTTTTGTTTATCATCATATCCATTAGGTGATTTTAACATTGACCTTGTATATTACTTTCCATTCCTCCCTACCCTGACCTTTATTATAAACAAAAATTCAGAATGCAGGGTCCCATTGTTTGTATAAGCAACCCCTACCATAGACTTTTGTTTGTACCATTGTTTCATTTCAAAAATCCACCCAAATATTTGATAAAAAGTAACTTTTGTTGTACACTACCAATTGAAATGAAACAAATAGTATCTAAAAATTCAATTCATGAAATATAAAATGCAATGATTACTTACTTTCTTACTGTCTTTTAAATCTAAGAAAATTGTAAGGTTTTTCTGGGACACCCTGCATAATATAGGGATAGGGTAATTCATTGGAGAAGTAACCAGCTTCAATGCATTTATGATTTTCTAAACCAGATAGAAAACATGCCATTTGTGTTCTCCTCAATTATGACATCGCAACAGGTGTATTTGTTACACGACCGGACCTCTGCCCATAGTAAAAACGCAGTATGTGAATTATCCATCAATTGCAAGCTACTCCTTTTCCCTTGGAGAAATCCTGCATAAATGAGCAGACGATCAATTCTCTTGCATACCTTAAGGCAGTATCTACTATATCAAACATGTGTAGATACAACTTTTTAGCATTGGATTTGATTGAAGTGAAATTTCATGCTAATAGGATGTATCTGCTATGCTTTGTATATGCACATACTGCATTTTTACTTTGTGGCGCAGACCTGTCGGATGAATCCCTACCGCGAACATTTGAAGCCTCAACAACTCTATTGACCTTATTCAACAGTTTCTAAATAACTAAGGTCACACCACTTTATGACACATGTACTTTATGTCCTATACTTGAACACACAACAATAGAACCAAGAAAATAATGACCATCATATGTTGTATACAGGAAGTTATCGATTGGATTTGAAAACTATTGTTTTCAACCTTTTTAGCTGATTATCAATGTTATCTACAGACTATTATCGACTGGATGGACTGATCAAATCCCAAATTAAAATACCAGAAAAAGCAAAATATAGGGGATTGTCTACATTTTCAGCTCATTTGATCATGCAACATGATTATTTGACCAAGGTTATAAAGAATTGACTGATAGTTTTCCTAATTCTGTAAAAAAGAATTTATTGTTACTGTAGGTTCTAATCTATGGCCCATGTAAAAGTCGGACTGGCTTTAAAGTTTCTTTTGACGCACGCCTCGAGGGTAAACATCTTCTAGTTCTAAGCTTCTTAAATTACGTCTACTCTTACCAACACACATATGAAACACTTGTATATGTGTCTATTTCTTCTTTAATCTTGATAATTCTTCATTTTGATCATTTGATGTGAATTTACCCCAAAACAATGGTAAAAGGATTGTACAATAATCCAGTCCATGCGAAACATGGGCGCAGACATTTTGTTTGCCATGACCTTTGAACTCTGTGCCCAAAACATAGCGCAAAAAGGAAGTGAGGGCGCTAGAATGGAAAACTGAACAGCTAGACTTAACAGTTACATTGTCTATGTGGTTGCATGTACATTTACAGTACGGTATAATGACATCAAAAAAGGGGAACAGATGAGGTGCAACCAATCACAGGGCGAACAGCTGTCATTCATTCATTAAAATTAGATCAATATTGATGGGGTAATTGAAACTGCCAAATTTGTTATGTTGCTATTGGAACAATGTACTTCAACTGGTGGTACCATGCACAGCAGACTTACCATACATTAGACTCTTTAGTGACCTTCTTAGGTACCATGACCTTGTTAGTGATCTCTATGAAGCTCTATGACTTGGATTGAATCCCCATGCACAGCAGACTTACCATACATTAGACTCCTTAGTGACCTTCTTAGGTACCATGTCCTTGTTTGTGATCTCTATGACTTCTGGTCCCAGCCATCGGATTGGTACGGCATGACGCCTATCTTTGGTTATATAATAATCATCCTGGAATCAAGGGAAGAAACATAAACCACAACAAATACAACACATGTATATCATGGGACAGGTAGAGTAAACTCAATGATAGGATAACAAGAATACAACTGAACCCTAAACCATTCAAATGAACTTTATAGACAAATCCAGATACTTATATTCAAGACTTAAGCTTTTGCCATCTTGGCTGACAGCTTAATTGCAAGTGGCTGAAAGGGGCAATTCATGATCCACTTTTCATCCTCAAGGTCACCTCTATCAAAATGTGTTTTTTTTTAGCTTATAAGAATCCTCAACTATTTTTGACAATATCTCAAAAACTAAGAAAAAAATCAAAAATTTGAAAAAGGCGGTCCTAGATTTTGCTTTCTAGACTCTAAAAAGTAAAATGGTTCGAAATTTCACCAAAGGAAAATTTAGTTAGCTTTCCCGTAAAATTTTGGGCCAAAAAACATGATTTTTGGACCTAGGGCCAAAATGACACATTTTGGTCCAAAAATGACCCCACCATCATGTTCAGTATTCAAATCCGCTTCTAGAAATATATACTTTTAAAAGGATTTAATCATCCGTTGCTGAGTTACAGAGCATAAAATATTTCAGAAATCGAAGGGTTGACAGAGCCCTTAATTGGTCCACTGCTTTTCCCGGGAAACTTGATTGTAGTCTCTTTTATCGCTGATGTTTTGCAATTAGCAGTGTGACATACAATCAAGTTTCCCGGGAAAGTCACTTGTGATCAAGCCATCAACCAAGATGGCAAAAGCTTAAGTCGTGAGTATAAGTTTCTGGATTTGTCACGCAAAATCATCAATATTTTGAACACAATCCTACAACAAATCTAATCTATTTACTTACGGGATATTTTTCTAATGAGATTCCATAGTCTCCTATCTTGACTGATGTATCTGCACATACTAAACAATTTCTGGCTGCTAAATCACTGTCAAAAGAAGCAAAAATTGAAAGATAAAACTCAAAGATTTTACTCTCACTATTGGGATGAACTCCTGATATCAATACTCAATAGCCGGGTTCAAATCTCTTAACATTTCATGAATTACCCTAAAAATGACACTTCCTTTAAAATTGAAATGACTTGGGATGAACTTACATCAATTTTAAGACAATTTGAAGTTTTAAACTAAAAATGACCTTTCACCTTGAATGACCTAGAACAACTCCCTCTCACAACATGCATTAGGGCTGCTATTCATGTGTGCAAATTTGACTCAAAAGTTTGGTGAATGATTAAAGAGTTAACAGGATTTTAATCTTGAAATGACCTGACCTCAAATGACCTTTGTTAACTTTTCAAGACAATTTAAAGATATGACTTTAAATTGACCTTTGACCAGACTCCCCTTATCACACTCAGGAAAAAGCTTTTCATGGTCTTGGTGTGGGCACAGACTCAGTCCATCAGTCTTACAAAAACTGCACACGTGCTTCAAAAATCTAATATCTGATACAAATAAAATCAAATCAAATTTATTTTCAATATCATAAAAATACCCGGTATACAAACATATCTCATTTATGATTTTTTGAAATAAACCAAAATAAGAAATTTTAGAGAAAACCCTCAAACCCACTAATATTTCATAGTTTACTGGTTTACTCGGAGAAAAACCTGTGGAATGAAATATGGTCTGTATAAGCAAATGCACACACCATGACAGGATATGGGATCAAACCGAATCACCTGGGACTCATTGGTGCAAAAACAGATTGTCCTTTAAAGTATGCTACTTTCATCCCATCTCAAAAACAGAGTAGTGTAAAGTGATTGAATTTGGTGAGGACAAACTTTAAGGAATTTCAATTTAGCAGCAATTTGCAGGGATTTAATTTCACTATTTTAGAATAGTTTACATTAGTTTCAATGGTAAATAAAAATTTAGCGAGGGATTTATTTTAGCGAATTTGCAGTCTAGCGAAATTAGTGAAATTAAATCCCTAGCGTAAATTTGTCACTTTACAGTACTTCTGGATGTATACCAGATTGTTAAGCCAGTCATCAAAAACCCTTTGCAGAATAACACACATATGTGATGACTCACCCCGAAAAGGGGGACTTTGCGACAGAACACTTATGAAAATAGGCAGCAAAAAATAAAGGAAATAATAAGAATTTCCAGCAGATTTTTTGTTGTAAAATTTGATCGCCTTGATCAATTTCAACAAGTAAGTTGTCATTTTAAAGCTTAGAAAATGCTGTAACAGATGAAATGATAAACTCAAAATTGATATCATCTACAAAGTCCCCCCTTTCGGGGTGAGTCATCACATATGTGTTCCATCAGTTAGGTCCATTCACCCTTACATCAATACTAGCCATGCGTATCTAAATATCTTTCACTGTACATCATGTCTTTGAGTCATATATATGTTTGTAAACATGGCATTAAATATATATATTACAACTTCGTTTATATTGACTTTAATTTGAACATAATATCAAAATAAATTAGATTAAATTTTTAAAATTGTATCTGATAATGAAAACACTTATTATGTTTAAAAATTTGATCAAAACCTGAAAAATAAATAGTAGGATTTTGTTTTGGATCTTGATCTTGGGTCTGAGGATAAAAGTACGTTTTGATGATATATGTCTGAATATGATTGTAATTTGTTTGTAAAACATTGTTCCTACAATATAGATACATGTAGCATGAAAATAAAATTAAATTTCAATTTTGCACTGCCAATACTGTGTAACATATTTCCTTACATGTACATGTCTTTATTATAGTTGCAGGATAATATTATTTATAATGTCTAGATTATTCTGACCTTCCTTTCTACTCTGTGGCCATCGCATTGTGGATTGAAATGATGGTTTTTGCATTCATTTTTTTGGGTATATCATGACTATATATCTTTATTCTGATAATTCATTGGAATCATTTTATCAACATAATGAAACATCCTGTCCTCCCCTTCTTCTCTGTGGCCATAACACTGTGGATAGAGAGGACAGTGTGCACTCATTATGTAGCTCTTATTTTATTCAGATATTTGGAGTCTGGGACTTTGACAGGCTTTATGCTTACTTCTCAGTTCTCCTCCACAATGTTAAATGTACAGTTAAATAATGTATTGAATCTTTACATGTAACTTTGCATTTGTGGAAGAAATAAAATTATACTGTTATACTGTTATATTTCTCATCATCCAATGATGCAAAAATCTGGTGAACTTGTCCCATGTCCATTTAAACAAGCTGTATACTGAGTTTTGTTCTACCAGCTAAAAATAAATAACTTTTTTCAAAACGTGTTAGAATACAGTTTATTATCATCCAATAAAAAGCCAGCGCAGGGACAGCACCACAGGGTGTGGGACACTGTTGTTTGAACCCTATAGAAATAGGGACATTTTATTTCTAGGTGTCAAAATAGATGGCGCTATTCATAAAAACTCATTTTTTGATTTACAAGGGATATGCTGGTGTGTACTACCGAAATTAGATATGCAAATGAAGCATCTGACGTCAAGAATATTTTATTTATCATTTTTAGTCAAAATCTCCACAGATCAAACAACATAATCGATAATCAAAAATAATCAATAATTTGAAATATGTATAGCGCCCTCATTTTTGCACAAATCTGAATTTACAAAAAATACCAATAAATGAGCCCAAAATTAACTAAATTTCAACCAAAATTAAATGAAATTTTGAGAATGTGTTCAAAACTTTATTATGCAACACATTCCTCTCATTTGTACTGCTTTTTCAACTTATTGTGAAGCAAAATGTGAATTTTTGGTTAAAAATGAATAAATGTCCACTTCAAACAACAGTGGGGAGTTGGCAATTGTTTTCCTAAACAAAAAGGTAAAAATAAAAAGGTAGAAAAAATCGTTAAAAATGTAACTTTGTATACTTTTTTTTTTTCAAAATTGAAATTAGATTGTTAGTTGTCTTTTTGCTTGTCAATTTTCAAAAACTACATCAACAAATTTTGGTCGTACCTTTTTGGGCCTCAAATATCTGTTTCACCTCCTAACATATATACCCTGGCGCCGCCCCTCAGCCAGCACATGTATAGGAAGTTGTCTTTACAACTACTTCAACCAAGATAACACAGAAGCCAACATTTTGATGGCAAAAATTGTTCCCAACTTGCATTACTTACATATGGATAAAATCAGCTTGATGCAACCACATGAGTCCACTGACCATGTCACATGCCAGGCGAAGCTGGACATCCCTATGCGCCATGTCTTGAATCTCATCAACATGCTTCTGTAAATAACCTTTCAAATCTCCCTGAAAATGAGTAGAGGTGTTATTTTCCTTTTGTATCATTTATAAATATATTCTAGTTCACTGATTGATTAAAAGCTGGCCACATGATTGTGACACTATTTCGTCGGCCACGTCATATGCTGACGTATCCACAATGCTTCTTCAATGGAAGATATGTCAGTATGTGATGTGGCCTACGATTTCCATCAAAAACAAATCTAGTATAAGGGAGAAAAGTACTATTTTGGAGGGAAATGGCTACGATTTTACTTTAAAGGGGCATTAGACAAAATTTCGAAATTTTATTTGTGGATGAGTTACACTTAATATGTTAGAAAATAACTATTAATTACCAAATCCAAATTTTGGATTTATAATCAGAAAAATATGTGCTTCAATGTGACATCAAAAAATATAATACTTCAATCATTTGATTTATATGAAAAAAATTACCCATACATCAAATGAAAGTATTCCTCCTCATCATTTGACACTAATACCGTACTCCAGCAACGGATTGGTAATTTGACCGAGAATACGGCTATTTAGTAAGTCAAACGCTGTTCTTTGCTTACACACAATTTGGCAGAAAATGTAAGATGCGTATTGCGTGAGGTTTTTGTCACATCAGAATCATGAATTGCACCTTTAATCTATAACTAATACAGACATACTTACAAATGGGGCATACTCTAGCATTAGCAGAAATGGCATACTCTCTATGCATTGGCCAAGCAGTAGTAGAACATTCGGGTGATTCACTTCCCTGTATGTAAAAAAACATAATAGAATGCTTGAGAAATCAAGCAGGTTGATTTCATACCTGGGCAAGTTGACACCACAACCCTTTGAGAAGAAGGAAAATATAGCATAAAAGAGGTTATGAAAAAGGTAAACATCACAAAACAAACATGGGCAGTATGATGCTTCCTAGCAGCACATCCCTACCCAAGCCAAAATAAGTGAAATATTTGCCATAGACGTTACCTCTTAAAATTAATGTGTTCGTGTCATGTTTTGAGAATTGAAACAGGGAGACGAAGAAAAATTGTTGCTGAGAATCGTGTGTGTGATTTGTGTGGTGATGGAAGTATTGAGGAAGAGTATCATTTTGTTCTCATTTGTGGTTTCTTTGATAACCTTCGTATTCAGTATATTCCATCATACTACAGATCATACCCGAGTATCCATAAGTTTGTTGCACTCATGTCTTCTACAAAGTCATCTGATATTTCTTCTCTTGCAAAATATGTTTATAATGCACTTCAGATTCGTGAAAATATCAAATTTACTACTTAAAGGTGTTTGTTCCGATCATATTCTCATCCCCCTGGGCTCAACCGGAAGTAGTATATTTTTTGATACCATATTAAAGCCCATATTTTTCTGATTCTAAATCCAAAATTTCACCTCCAAATTCTTTATACTTTCTGAGATATAGCATAAAATGTAAAATTATTGGTATACCTATTTTCTATTTCTCTTGTATTTTCATATCAGC
This sequence comes from Ophiothrix spiculata, assembly GCA_000969725.1. NCBI lineage: Eukaryota > Metazoa > Echinodermata > Ophiuroidea > Amphilepidida > Ophiotrichidae > Ophiothrix > Ophiothrix spiculata. The sequence continues at coordinate 15,451 of JXSR01S035972.1, read as the reverse complement.
CTCATCCCCAGGGTTGCATGCTTTCTTTTGCTTCTCAAGAGAAAACAAGAAGCAAGCTGTGCTCAAAATTCCACAATTTGCATTCCAGAGGTCAAGATCAATCAGTTAAAACTAAATTACACACATGCTAAGATGGGAACCTACACCTTTAAGTTCTCTACATGTATATTTGCTTCATTTAAAAATGTGATTATTAATAATTTTTGTTACATTTAATGCAAAGGGCCTAGGGCCTACATGCAAGTTAATAAATGCATGCAGGCACCAAAGTGTTGTGCCTGGTGAAAATAGAAAAAACAACAATAAGTACCCGTCCCACATTGGCACCTATATTTGGTCAATAGAACACCCAATTGATGGACATTAAAAGACCTTAGCATGCATGAGTGTATTATCTGGGGACACGCCTGGCCTAGTAACATAAGTCCTCTACGATCATCCGGCATTGAGTGTCGTGGGTTCGAATCTGGTGGGCGGCGTGTGTAGTGTCCTTGAGCAAGATACTTACCCTTGTGTGCTCTTCTCCACCCAGGTGTCAAGTGGGTACAGGCATTCTTCAGTGCTGGGAAGGTAACAGGCTCACGGGGAAGGTGTGGCGATCCCCTCACCGCAAATATAACAAAAGTGGAGTCTGGCCCAATCGCTTCAAAAGAGAAATGGGCACTCTGACCTATATAATTAAGGCTGTCACCTTTTTATTATCTGCTTGCTTCATACCTACCTGTATGGTTGGACCTCTTGTAAGAAGAGCACCTGTTCCTCAGCAGTAGCTGTATCTCGCAGCTGTTTGATTACTACTCTGGTTTTGCGTAGCCCTGTGTGTAGTCTATGAGCCTCTCCTTGAAGTACCTTACAAAAGTGGTAGAAATTATAGGCAAAATAAAAAATCACTAGACAATGAAACAAAAATCCAGGGTATGGGTTACACGTACAAACAATGGGGCCCTGTACTCTGGATTTGGTTGATCACTACTCAGGTTTTCCGTAGCCCTGTGTGTAGTCTATGGGCCTCCCCTTGTAGCACCTTACAAAAGTGGTAGAAATGAAGAGAGAATCCTATTCAGACAAAGACAATGAAACTTACTCAAGCCAGACCACTACAGCAAGATACCCCGGGGATCACTCACCACTTTTAACTTAAGTTGCTACACACCCGCGTCTACAGCTCTCTGAAAAGGACCCTAATGTTGTATTTTGAAAAAGCCAAATCTACCTAAAAAAGGCAAATATCTTTTTTAATATTTTGATTTTTACCCCTTAATGTCGTCGGACATGAATCATTTATCTACCAAAAAGTCTGCTCATGTTGGGATTGGATACCCTTTTTTAAAAAGATGTCGCCGCCAGGTTGGTCGCTCGATTTCTGAGAAGTTGTCCACAATGAAAATTGACTCACCTTTCCAAACCAGCCTGAACCCATCTCATCCACATAACTCAACTGTGACCTGGGCAACTGGAATCGTGGGTTGTCGATATGCTTCAATTCCCCCTGCTCCGACTCCTGATTGGTCGCTTTCATCCATGAGGAGTGCTGCCCTAAGGATCCCACTGGAGATACAAGTGCTCTGGCATCTGGTAGGGGTTCTATGGTCACAGAGTCCGGTTCGAGTCCTGGTGGATATGACGGAGTGCTCTCTGTAGGAGGGCTGAAATCATTGAAATTTGTGTAGCTTTGACCAACTACACTCTCTGAGGTTGTGCTTTCTTCAAATTTCTGAAATAAAAATGTATAAATATGTCACTTTTTAATTAATTGTTGATTTCCCCATGCATATTCTAGCACTGGGCCATACAGGTTCACATGATAACTAGGACCAAGTATATTGATGGGTGGTTTTCATCACAGACCAAATGCGCCCAATTTTCAAAATTTGGTGATTTTTTTAAGATTTAAAAAAAAAAAAATTCATATTTGCCCTAAAATTGGGCGCTTTTTTTAGAAAAATAGTAGAGAGATAGGTCGCAAAATAATGCTTTTCAAGGTATAGAAATGGTAAAAATTCAGAAGTCTACTTTGAGCATCCCTGTACAAATATTTTCTAAGAAGCTCCTCCCCCCCCCCTTCCCCGAAACTAGGACTCAAAGTTTATCATTCTCACAAGTATTTCTTGAACCAACTGTCATTGTTATGTTTATTTTTTTAATTTTAATATTGTTCTTTTTTGAATTTGATGTGTTTAAGTTTGTTAATTTCTGATTCCAGAATTTCTGATTTTTTGCATCATTTGATGTATTAGTGGTAATAATGACTGCATGGAAAGTTTTATTGCCAAATTCAACCCCTATCTGTCATTCTGTCAAAATATTTAGATAATTTTTTAGCTTTAATTATCGTTGTCGACAACGATAAATACTGCCCTCTAGAGAGTTGCATTTTTAAAATTGGCATTTCGGGAGATCTAATGCAAACTCCAAATTTCTTTTGGATTTGTCTGCAATCTATGTTGTGAAAGGAATATTTTACAAACAAATTTTGGCTCTTTTTTGAAAATAGCATCAATAAATATGTTTAGAGAATAGCCTCATACCCAAGATCAACAAACAAAATAAAATTCAAATTTTGACTTTTCTGAAGGTTTGGATCAAAATTTTGCCAATAGCTGATAATTATCTGTTACTTTTCTAGCATATAAAGTGTAAATTATCTATAAATAAAATAAATAAATTTTGTCATAATATTGCATAAAGTTGATTGCTGCAGTCACTCATGACAGTGATAAATCTTTGCTGGTCTAATTTGATACCCAGAATTTCAAATCACTACATTGTATTAAAGGGGCAATTCATGATCCACTTTTCACCCTCAAGGTCACCTCTATCAAAATTAAAAGTTTTTTAGCTTATAAGAATCGTCAACTGGTATATGATACAATCCCCAAACCATTCTTTCATATGTGCTTGCATTTTTGAGAAAAGTGAGAAAAAGTTTCATTTTCTAATTATTGTCAGAGCCCCGACAGTAATTACAACACAGTAGCCTATGGGGATTTTCAAAATGCTGAAAAGCTTGTAACTTGGAAACGAATGGTCGGAATCAAGT
>JXSR01S035970.1:2117-15737 GCA_000969725.1 Ophiothrix spiculata | reverse complement strand
ATTTTTGGTCAAAAACTGATATCATCATCATATTCAGGGTAAAAATCCGCTTCTAAAAATGTATACTTTTATATGGTTTATGCAATTAGTTTGTGAGTTAAGAGTACAAAACAGTTCATGCTAGTTGAAGGTCTACCCCAGCCTTAAACCACTTAGAAATATTACACATGTTAAGGTTAAGACTGTTTTGCAAACATGAAGGGTCAGGGGAGCTAACAAGCAAAGACGTATCATCAACATACAAAACTGTTTTACAATTGACATTTTCAGGAAGATCATAAAACAAAAATTATAAATAGTAATGGACCTAGGATAGACCCTTGTGGAATTCCAATGTTAATAGGCTTTAAGTCCGAAATTGAAGAATCGACTTTAACAGACTGCATTCTGTTATTCAAATAGGATTTAAACCAATTTAGTTCATTGCCACTGATACCATATTTCTGAAGTTTTTTGATTAGTAGGCTATGATCAACAGTATCAAAAGCTTTTTTCAGATCAAGAAATATGACACCAGTGACATTTCCCTTATCCATATTAATCCTGTAAGAGTACATGTAGTAGCAGTAGAAAACTGGGAGTGAAAACCTACTGAGACAAACTAAGATAATCATTATCAACCATAAATAGAATATATTTGATCATGAACAGCCTGTTCAATTATTTTAGAAACAATACTTAAATGGGCCGATAATTTTCAGCACTACATTTGTTCCCAGCTTTAAAAATGGGCACAACTTTAGCTTTTTTCCATTCTGATGGGAAACTGAAGTTGGTAAAGAAAGATTGCAAATATAGGAAAGTGAATTACAGAAAATAGGGGCAGCAGTTTTATGCAACGTAACATCGATATAATAAAGCCATAGGGACTTACTATTACGCAAGTTATTTATTTGATCAAAACATTTTAATGAAACAATTTTAAATCATGCCATATTTGTTGATGTGAAACTTGGTGTATGCTTAAAGAGAATCTGCACTGATGGTGGTAGTGTGCATCATAGGTTCAATGTATGCTAGAAAATTATCCATGATTTAAAACACCCCCTCCCCCCCCCATCCTTCTACAAGCCTAAGACATTAAGCGGTCAATTTTTATTCTAACATATAAACAACCAGTTGTAATTTGGACCTTACCCAAAATAGTTTGGGTTAATGATTAGTGTTAAAATTAGAGTTTGACCCAAGTTAGGATGTGACTTAGGCATTAGAATTAAAGGGTTGGAATGGAGTTAAAGATTTTTATGGGACCTAAAGTATACCTCATAAAATAAATGAATGAATTACTTTTTTTGAAATAAATATTGTGGTTTTTGTTGTTGTTTTTTCTAGACCATTTCTTATTGAATTGGACAGAGTAAAAATTTAACAAATAAAATGTACTTTTTACTTTGTATATAAATAGAATATCTGACTAGAGACTATGCCTGGGATATTTAATAGACTATCATTTCAAATCTGATTGTAAAGGTCAGCTCTAGCAAAACAATCGGTTTGGATGATTTAACTAACATCCTCAATTAATGCCTTGAAAGAGTCTTCATTTTATCAATGCCGCAAAAGTGCGGTGCAAGAAAGAGAAGTCCTGGTCGATGTCAATGTTGATTTGAGTGAGAGATCTGCCCAAGAGTAAACATGGCTTTCAACAACTCTGTACTTTTGATGAGCCTTGTCTAGACACATTTAATGCACTGAACTTGGGAAAGTTATACAAGTTAAAGTAAAGTAAGCCAACTTTGATAGCTAGGGCTGTCAGTGATAGCTAGGGATTTACAGCTACTAATTTCAGTTTTTTAAAGCTCTAATTCATGATTATGATTTAGTTAAACATCACCTCATTTATTTCTAGATAAAAAGACGAATACTGAATAAAAGCATGCTGAAAATTTCACTTGTTTCCAATTATTTGCTTTAAAATTAAAAGCGTTGCAACCTTTTAAAAATCTCAATTTTGTTTACGTCAAGGATTCTTATCAGCCAGAAAATCTGAATTTTTATATAGGTGACCTTGGGGATGAAGCTGTCGCTGTAGTTGATCAGTTGCCTTTTTCAGGTGTGAAGTAAAACATCCCTAAATAGACACTATGCAATTTTTGATATTCAATTGTTTCGTATAACTTGAATTTGTGTGAATTAGCCACCATTTAATATTTCTAAATGTCTAACATTTATTTTCTCGTATCCATTATTCCTCCTTTTAATGCATTTCTCACAATTTATGAATATTAATCTGCGGCAATTTTTCTCCAATAGTGCAATGACAGCATTATGTAAAATCGTTAATACCGTACTTTAAATATACATCAATGACTCTTTAGCATGGAAATCAAGCAATTTAGCAATATACCTAGTCAGTTGGCTAATGAGGTAATGTGCTTATTTGTTTATTGGGTTGTCTAAAAGGTCTTTTTACCCCAGCTTTTAACTCATGTTGCTATAATATATATCTTGCTTTTAGACTAATGTATATCTCTGTGTTTGTTTGTATTTACAGGTACATGATAGACCATTTAGAAATCAAGCCTGATGATGCACTTAAAGGTAATAGTAAATTCTCTTATACAGGGTGTCCAAATAAAAGCACAACACACTTTGAATTTTCTTTTTCTACAATTATGTAAAAGATTGAACCGTTGACTTTTACAAGATTTTTGTTCTGTGTAAATAGTATCTTTACTTTAAAACTTATTTTGTTAAGTCCCTCAAAATCTGTTTAAAATATTTACCATTGGTGATGTTACAAAGTATATGTTGATGGAAATTGGTCAAGGACATTACAAAATTAAGAAAAACAATCCTTTTGACCCATTTTTTGCGCTTTGTGACATACGGATCTATGGGAAAGTGAGTTTAATGTTTAATACTTGCTCATTGTATTTTTATTGGGACAAGCTGTATTAGAATTAAAATTTGTTTTCAGTAGCACTAATTATTTGTGATATCCAGTATGAATACCATCATGAACACAATTCATAAATTAATAAATAGTCATTGTTTATGTCAAGTGCAGGATCCAACAGGAGGGGTCAAAGCAGGGTCTGGAATAAAAGAACTATTGAGTTGCTGTAAAAAATGGGGGGTTAGGGGTTGGAACAAGTTGTAGCTAAAAGGAAATGATTTATAATTGTTTAAAGGCCTGTACTATATATATGCAGTTTTTTCTTTAATAAACTTTTCAGTCAGTTGTCTTTAATGTCAATGCTTTGTCAAAAGTTTTAAATGTCACTTACCAAGCTTCCTTAAGAGACAGGAAATCAGAAGATGAGATACAAATGTGAGGCACTGTGATCATTTACAAGAAACATACTATATTTTGCATCTGATTTTAATTTTGTAATAGATGTTCACTCATGAAAACAAAAATGAAACGTAAGAAATATGTATCATCAGTAATAACACTGAGCCCGTTACCTGTTTTATTCAGTATTATTTTCAATTTCTATCTGTTAAAAAATGTGAAATAAAATATCAGTGAAAATATTTAACGAGACAGACAATTTGCCTGAAGAAAGCAATATGTCATCCTGAATGTTTCAAGTCCATTAGACATGGACAGACATGATTCCTTTTAATTAGCCTAAATATGAATTGTGGCCTAGAATTCCTCATGATTATGGCCATGAAAACCATGTGTGATATTTACGCATCGTTGTTATGATGGCAATCAGTATTGATGTCAAGCATGTGTGGACACATCGTCATGTTAGTGCAAGAAAGTCGTATCTGCAATAGCTGCCATTTGTCATAAATTTGGATTGCACACTGTCTAATCTCCAACCTTGGGTCAGTGGTTCTTTAAAATGGTTCTTCAGGTGACACTGTCAACTGAAGAACCATTTCAAGAACCACTGGCATAAGACAGGGAATTTTTGAGGGGTTTTTCACATTCTTGTGACAAAGTATAAAATAAAAATAACTTAGGGCAGCCATTGCAGAAACGTTTTTCTTGCACTTGCATGACGACATATTCTGCTGCAAACCATGTGCTATGTTATTTGTGATGTCTCATCAGCAATGTTGGTCTCTTCTGGGCATGTCACAGCATTGTTAATTTGGTGATAAATCAAAAGAGAAAAAAATTGTAACTCAGCTCAGTACTTTCTTTCTCTACCCAATGCAACCCGTTCCCTTGGTTGTGCCGAATAAAGCATTCGTGATTAATAAAATAGTTGTGGGCTTGCCAAGCCTAGCGGGCAATATGCATGATATTTGAAAATATGTAGTGCAAATAAAATTGCCTTCTCCATTTCATGAAACTGACACACTGTAGCAAGAAGAGCCTAGATATTTACTTTTAAATAAATAATTTTGAAATAGTATAAATTTGTTTTGATCATTTGAGTATATCAGTGTTTCACCTCAATATTTTCAGCCATTTCCTTGAAATGTGACCTAGCTCCTATTCAAGAGTCAGTGCATCAACATAGTAGACAGTCCATGCTTTTTAAAGGGTGGGGGTTTGAAATCTTAAAACATTGTAAAAGGGTGGGAGTTCACATTTTTCCACTAAAAAGGGTAGATCGATATAAAAGGTGGAAGCAAATTATATATATGAAGGTTGGGTTTTTTCAGACTCCCAAGTTGTGCAACTATATCTTAAAACAAAATGAATAAAAAAGGAATACCCTCAAGCTGAAAATAAGTGGGCTACATATATTTCAGTAATGCTTTTGTGTGTCAGTCTATAACATTACCATGGCACCAGAAGTGGATGTAAGAAACATATAAATTGCTAAAAGGGGGGGTCCAGAATTTTCAGTGTAAAGGGTGCCTTTATTAAAAAAAAAAAGGTGGGCATAAAATTAAAAGGGTGGGTTCCAACCCCACTGCCCACTATGATCAAACTAGGGCAGATGGACCAGAAAACCATTGTGTTTAAACACATACTCTGATTTCTATTGCACTAGTAAGTTCTCTTTATTTGATTCTGGCATGCATATTTATCACACTTTATCCCTTTAATATTTAGTTCCATAATTTAAGTTTATTTGTATCTTTTGCATAAATCGCCATAGCACAATTTCATATCATAAACTTATAATGCTATATAGTTAATTTTCATTACTTCAATGATGAAAGTTGATTGCATTAGGTGGGTGGCTATTAGTTTCTCAATAGCTCTTAATATCATTGGTCGTTTAGAATATCCGTGAGTGAGTTGAACTCACAGACTTTCCACCAGACTGCTGTAAAGGCCAATAACATCTATAAGTCATTTGTAGCATGACCATGATGTGAATTGCACACCATATCTCAGACTTAAGTTGTGATATGGCTCGATTAACTGCTTGCAAATTTGTTGCCTCGTTCACAAAATGTATGATTTTAAATTAGCAGTAATTTATTTTGTTTTGAAATTTGAAATAATTGACTTTTAAGTTAAGTATGACATTTTTATTAGATTGTTCATATCATGCATAAAAGTGGCTATAATCAGTGTGAATTAAAGTTACAAATAATGCTCCGCCTGCCAGCTATCATTTTTTAATATTGTAGGACCATTTGGCTGCTTTGGGAATGCTCTGCTTCACCAATGAATCTATTTCAATATCCACAGTGCACTGCCACTGGTAAATGCAACACTTGGCCTTTTCGTTGCATTTGATTGAGGACTAACACAAAATTAAGGATAGCAATATAATGAGTATCATGGGACTTGTTATCTAGTGTAACAAGAGTCCCTTAAAACCTATATTCCATCCCAATTGAACCTACACAGAATAAATTGTGATAATAATATACCCTATTCACTCGTCTAATTCAACTATTTTCCATCTGACAATCTCCTTAAATTAACACAATCCCTGTTTCCAAAAGTTTGACAAATAGTCATACTCTATGACAGACACTTCATTTAAATTATTTTAACAATTTTTGGCACACTAGTATGAAAGCGCTCAACTGTAACGTGATCTAAATTAAGAAAATGAGTAGTTGAATTGGACGAGTGGATAGGGTATTGATTTTTAAATATAAAATTTAATAGCAGGTAGGAGGATCAGTCACTATGACCAGGATTTCATTACACTAGCATAAATCGGCCTCAAATTCAGCCATTTAAATCATACGTGTAAAGCTTACAGGTAACTACTTAGCATGCAACAAATTTGCTTTAACTCATTTCCAGTCAGTGTTGAAAATTATAGGCAGGAGCAGACACCTGGTTTCTTGTTTTCATCCACGACCTTTGTCCAATTTAGCACGATGAAAACAATTGCTGACGGGCCCATTCTACTCTAGATGGAGAAATTGCTTGCTTTGGGAATTTTGATTGATTCTAGCAAATTTTAAAATATTTTGATACTAAAATTGAAACCATAGCAAGATGACAAACAGATCATCATTTCACAGATTGTCTTCTCACTAAAAAGGAAAGAAAACGAAGGGATGTCTGGGTGAACTATTTATTGTTTTCACTGTGCACGAAGTCCAACACAAGTTATTTTTAAATGATTGTGCAACGCATGATGTATGTCTGCTTTCGGCTATATGAAATGAATAAAAGAACAAAGCACAACATAGTTATGACCATTTCTCTTTCAGCTTTATCCAAACACAGCTGACTTTATTATGCACTTCATACCTTGTGTGCATAGATATCATAACAGATTTATGTTTAGAATGTCAAAAGTAGATCCAGCAGACAAAGCACACCAAGGATCAAATTTAATATGGCAAGTTATGTACAGAGGATATTATATACATCATTGATATATTCTTTATTCACTGACTGGTTAGAAGTACATCTCATGACAATAAGTAGTTATAACCGTTCCCTATTGAGTCTTATATATAGTACTTTTTATATCATGATTACAGTGATTTGAGCCGTGCAATAGTTTGTACTATTGCACGGCATGAAACAAACCTGTGTGATAACATGATATAAAACAAATATTGAATGCCTATGCACATGCAATAGTATACAAATATTTAATGCCTGAGAGTGCAATAGTACAAAATATATCATGAGGTCAAATTTGGACTTTTCTATTTCACGAGGCGTAGCCGAGTGAAATGGATCAGTCCAAATTTGACAGAATGATATATTTTGTACTATTGCACGTGCATAGGCATTCAATATTTGTTTTATATCATATCACACAGGTTTGTTTCATGCCGTGCAATAGTACAAACTATTGCACGGTTCAAATCACTGTAATCATATAATACAAATACAAATTACTACACCTCTTGAATATCTATAATGTAATACAGTCTTTTTATTGGTTCAATAGCGGAGACGCGCAAAAAGTATTTTTGGCTACTTTCCCGCGTGTGCGTTAATACTCAAGTACTGCTGCGCAGGTATGCGTTTACACCTTGCGCCTGTTTGTTTTACACACACGCGGGGAAAGTAGTAAAAACTTCCGCATGGTACTACCGTATGGCTCACGGCAAGGTATTGAATTTGTTGATTTCTGATTTATTTTCAAGTTATATTTTGACTTTTTTGAGGTGAAGTAAAACAAATACAACATGGTTTATTTTAGAGAACTATTGCAAAATACTGTCTCTCGGTGTTGGATGATGGAGACTTCCTCCCTCGGCTGCGCCTCCGGAGGAAGTCTCAATCATCCAACACCTGGGGGACAGTATTTTGCGATACTTCCCTCAAACCATGTTGTATTTGTATAATATATCATTCCGTCAAATTTGGACTGATCCATTTCACTCGAAGTCCAAATTTGACCTCATGATATATTTTGTACTATTGTACTCTCAGGCATTCAATATTTGTATAATATTCCTTAAAGAGGCACATAGTGTATAGTTCTTTGTTTTCCCCAGATGAGCCATGTATTATTGTCTTCGTTTAACCTGTAAAAAGTACTATCCTAGTTGTTTGCTATAAATTCATCTCGATCTGAGAGGTGACTGCATTTTCTTTTAAACCAATCAATGCACAAGGAATCCATCAATTAAATATAAAAAAAATATACCAATCTTCATTCAAGGCTCTGAATTAAGATAATGGACCTTCAGTAGACATTGATACTTTTAGTACTATTGATATCACTTCCAACCCTTAGTTTTAATCTGGTCTTTCAAGGCAGTGAATATGTTTTGGAGTTCATGAGACAGATAAAAGCAACTTGTACTTACTTGATGCAGGGGAGGGTAAAATAATGATACACAAATTTGTAATCCACGATTTGTCAGGATTTTTTGTCACTTCTAAATGAGCCTAATAATTATAAATAGATACCTTCTCTGATTCCGTTGATTGTAAATATGTGCTGATTATAAGCTCCGCGCCATAAGTTCTTACCCATGATTTTTACATGCCTGAAGATGAATTAAATTAACTTTTTTCTGATAATTTTTCATACACCAATCAAGTGTCATCGATTTGTTGTCAGAATGTACCAAGTTCTTTAACATGCAATACTGATTTGCAAAGAACGGATGATTTTAGAAATCTACCTCTGAATTGTGGAGCTGTGGAGCCAATCCTAGTGTTATTGATCCCAGCTACTCGCGGTGTGCAGTCATGGTGTTTGTGGTTTTACCCCAAATGTGTCGTTCAGGAATTTACAACAATTGAATTCAAAAGTAAACATTTTTTAAATCATCCGTCTTTGCAAATCAGTATCGCATGTTAAAGAACTTGATACATTCTGACTATAAATCGTTTAGACTTGATTGGTGTGCAAAATATTAACAGAAAAAAGTTAATTTAATTCATCTTCAGGCGAATCGAAATCATGGGTAAGAACTTATGGCATGAGGTGTATTAATGATTTCTACAAAAATAGTATGGGACTGTCTCTGATGTCTGTATGTTAAAAGTGATAATTCAAAAGAGGGATCATCCAAAGAGAAGAACTCACAACCCTGATTAAAGGGACTGGCCTAGATTCTTCCCACTAATTTTTAACCTACATATTTTTTACATGAATCAGTAAAACATGTTTATAGTAATATAACCTGCAAGTAGTTTTCCATGATTTTGAGGAATATTGGAGAAAATTGCAATTCTTTACCTGCTTTAATTTTTTTCGCCGGCGGAAAAAAAAAAGATGTGAAAACTGTTTTTCTAGTTTCAAAATTTAAAATGATTTTGTTTCTACACATGTGATGGGTAAACAAATTATTTTTGATGAAATTGTTTCTCTTTTAATATGTATTAAATTATCTCTAAGAGCTTCGTTTGATTTTTTATCTGGTAAATCCAGATCTGAGGTACAAATTTAGGATTCAGAAAACACAAGATAGTCACACCACCATCAAAGAATGACATATTGCAAATTAGTTATCTCTCAATTTGAGCCATCTCTGTGTTAATTTTTGTACTTTCTTGGATATTACTACACTTCTAAACTTTATTTAGAGCATTTCCATAAGTTTCAAATTCTACGTGGAATCTAGGCTAGTCCCTTTAACATTACACAAACAGGCTCAACATAATATCCTCCAATAATGATTTTACTGTGTAAGTTTAACAGATGTTTTTGCCATAGTGAAGTATTTATTCAAAATCAAACATATAACACCTTTTATTCAAATGTAGAAAGTTAATTCCATAATTTCAGATTCATTCCACTTCATTAGCTTAAAATTAAGCACAGTGAACTTGATCATCAACATGATGTAAAACATAGCATTAATTAAGTCAAGGTCTTGGTTTCGTAGTCTACTTAAGTGATGATCATGATGACAATCCTTGTTAACTGATGTTGCATCTGTACTTAAATAATTATACTAATATACAAATATATACTGACTTGAAGATGTCTGGTTAAAACTATGGGCCTGAAGTGACTAAGATTTAGCTATTTTACTGAGGGGCGTAAAATAGCTAAATTTTAGTCACTGAAGGACCATAGTTTTAATCCAGAGATCTGAAAAATGTCAGTATATATTTGTTTTATATACTGTATTAATAAATTTTAAATAATGCAATTTTTACTTTGCCAAATGGCCCAATTTAATATAAAAATGCACTAACAAAATGCTATAACCATATGAATGCAAGCAATAGGTTAAAACGCGTATTGGCTTGCGTGTCTAAATTTGTTGCGCCCATATGTCCGTGCGTGAAGCGACGCGCCCATACATTGCGCACAAAACCCGTAAATAGTCTTTCAAAACCTGTAACTAGGTAAATTTTAACCGAAGGCATTTGCCGGTGCCCCTACCAGTTGCCTTGATGCCCTATTACTTAGCAATGCCTAATGCTATTCTTTAACATGTAATTGCCTTCTAAAACAGTGTGCCCTTTCAAAATTGCCTTGAAATGGGGTGCCCTTCAGAATCCTTAAAATTTACCCTGACCCGTAAAAAGTCTTTTTACAACCCGTAAATAGTCTTTTCAAAAGAACTATTTATGGGTTTTTCTCTAGCTGGTTGAAACTATTTGAAATAATGTCATAGGGTTTCAACACGCTTAACTGTATTAATACAGTATATAAAACTTTATAACACAAAGTACAGAGGTGCCAACCACAATTGAGAACTTTTTGAATAAAGCATGTAATACATAATGTGTTTCATATAAATTTACAGCTATATAGTACAGGGATACATTTGGTGCCATTATTAACTTAGCGAAACAGTTGATGCCTAATTATCTCTTCTTGTCATTTACTTTAACATCATGACAAAGACATCACTTTTGTGCATTATCTCAGAGCAGATTTTAGGATCAGAATTTAGGACATCTCAGGAAACATAGCTTTATAGATTTTATAAATTATCTGTCCATTAAAGGGGCATTGGACAAAACTTATTTTATTTGTGGATGATTTACACTTCATATGTTAGAAAGTAACAGCCATACCAAGGGGGCACGGGGGGTATACCTGACACGGCGGATTGTCAAGATGTGTCCTATCTAGAAGTGTTCTATGGACCTAAAGCAACATTCCTTGGTAGGACACCAAAATCAATCAGCTGCACGGGGGTGCCTATCAGGGGGGGTCAAAATTGACCCCATTATTGACCATTATGAACCATAGAATAGGTAATACAGCGGCACTGAAAGGGCATAAATATTGATAAATATTTAAATTAATGAATGATAAGTAACAGTGGGGATAACAAAATATCCATTTGACTTCAAATTATGACATTCACATGTTTATAATTCAACATGGCTCCCAAAATGGCCATCGCGATACCAGCAGGGGAGCTAGTACCACTTCCTCATATGATGGCTTAAAAGTATCTTGTAAAACACTTTATATTCCAAATTATTATTGGGAAATATGTTCTGGAGCTGTTACAAATACTTCTGACTCCCAATAATGTCGTATACATATTTCAAATTCAAAATGGCTGCCAAAAAAAGCTGATTCTCATTAAAATCGACTGCAAGTGCCTTTTAAAATGCCCGATATCATAAATAATCAACAGGAAATAACAATATAGGTTACAACAAGATTATTTGCTACCTAATTGTGTTGTTAGCTTGTGTCAAATTCAAAATGGCGCCTGTTCTTAGATACAAAATGGCTGCCAAAAGATGATTTTAGGCATGAAATGGGGTATAGTGACTTTGTAACTGTGCCAAAACACCAAATGTTCAAAATAATGGACATAAAATGGCTTTGCATATAACAATTGGAGCATTTCTTCCCAAATAATGGTGTTAACATGTTTCAAATCCAACTTGATATGGAGCCTGGACTGTGATCCAAAATGGTCGGCAAAATACACTTTTAGGCACAAAAATGGGTTAAAGTGACTTTGAAATGGTATCAAAAATACCAAATGTACAAAATAATGGATGGAAAATGGCTTTGAGGGTGACAGTAAGAATATTTCTTCCAAAATAAGTGTGTTAGCATGTATCAAATTAATTAATTAAATATGGAGCCTGTACTGAGATTCAAAATGGCCGCATAAATACGATTTCATGCACGAAAATGAGTTAAAGTGACTTTGAAATGGTATCAAAAACACCAAATGTACACAATAATGGACGGAAAATGGCTTTGAGGATAACAATAAGAACATATTTCCCCCAAATAAAGGTGTTAGCATGTTTCAAATCCAAGAGTGACTTTGAAATTGTATATAGAACACCAAAGGTACAAAATAATAGATGACAAATGACTTGATGGTAACACTGTAGGAACATTTCAATAATTTAAGTATGTTTAAAATCTATCATGAGGCCTGTACAGAGGTCAAACATGGCTACCAAAATATAACTTTAATGGGGGCCGCTAACGACCTTATTTGGGGATAAATGCTTCTAGTTCAATTATGTTGAACCTTTGATGTATTTGATAATACATAAACCCATTTTATTGCATAACATTGTAATTTGGAGCCCATTTTTAAGCTCAGTACAGGCTAATCATTGGATTTGAAATATATCAACACCCTTATTTGTGAAGAAATAGTCCTATTGTTATCCTTAAGCCATTTCTCATTGATTATTTTGAACACTTGGTATATTTGATATAGTTTCAAAGTCACTTTAACTAATTTTCATGCATAAAATTTTATATTTTTGGCCATTTTGAATACCAGTACAGGCTCCATATTTAATTTGAAACATGTGAAACATGCTTACACCCTTATTTTGAAAGAAATATTCTTACTCTTACCCTCAAAGCCATTTTCCACCAATTATTTTGAACATTTGGTGTTTTTGATACCATTTTGAAGTCACCTTTACCCATTTTCGTGCCTAAAAGTGTATTTTGGCAGCCATTTTGGATCTCAGTGCAGGCTGCATATTGGATTTGAAACATACAAACACCCTTATTTGGGAAGAAATGCTCAAATTATTACATGCAAAGCCATTTTCCGTCCATTATTGTGTACATTTGGTGTTTTTGATACCATTTCAAAGTCACTTTAACTCGTTTTCGTGCATGAAATCGTATTTGTGCGGCCATTTTGAATCTCAGTACAGGCTCCATATTTAATTAATTAATTTGATACATGCTAACACCCTTATTTTTCAAGAAATATTCTTATACTCTTACACTCAAAGCCATTCTCCATCCATTATTTGTTTTGATACCATTTCAAAGTCACTTTAACCCATTTTTGTGCCTAAAAGTGTATTTTGGCGGCCATTTTGGATCACAGTCCAGGCTTCAATATTGGATTTGAAACATGTTAACAGCCTTATTTAGGAAGAAATTCTGCAATTGTTACCTCCAAAGCCATTTTATGTCCATCATTTTGAACATTTGGTGTTTTGGCACAGTTGCGAAGTCACTATACCCCATTTCATGCCTAAAATTATATTTTGGCAGCCATTTTGTATCTAAGAATAGGCGCCATTTTGAATTTGATACAAGTTTACAATATAATTAGGTACGAAATAAACTCGTTGTAACCCGTATTGTTATTTCCTGTTGATTATTTATGATATCGGGCATTTTAAAGGCACTTTGGTCGATTTTAATGAAATTCGGCTATTTTGGCGGCCATCCTGGCAGCCATTTTGAATTTGAAATGTGTATATAACTCCAGAAGACATTTTCCAATAGTAATTTGGAACATAAAATGTTTTGCAAGATACTTTTAGGCCATTATAAGAGGAAGTAACCCTAACTTCCCCACTTGTATTATGGCAGCCATTTTGGGGGTCATTTTGGGAGCCATATTGAATTAAAAACATGTGAATGTCATAATTTGGAGTCAAATGGATTT
>JXSR01S035969.1:97690-109657 GCA_000969725.1 Ophiothrix spiculata | reverse complement strand
TTTGAAGCAAAATTTGACAAAAAATAAGCCTAAATATTGGGTTTTTTAACCTAAATATGTTGTATTATGTTATTTTACACATAAACAAGCTAGAAATGTCCAACAATTAAGATGAAATGATATTAAATTGTTTTAAATGTGAATTTTGATACATAATACACCCAGGCGTGCCATATAGTACTATTGTGTAGAATAGGGTTAAATATTTACTTTTCAATCATTATTTTTATTAAACTGAATAGATGAGAACGAATGCGAAACTGGCAGTAATGAATGTGATGAGAACGCTTCTTGTACGAACACCGTGGGTGATTATTCATGCGAATGCAAGGATGGATACAGGGGCGATGGCAATCAATGCCGTGGTATGTTATGATTGATATCAATATTACCTTAACGAGTAGGAAAATTAAACATGATTTAAAGAGTTGAGTTGGTAATGGCTTAGAGACCATTTTTCTTCAAAAAATAGTTTTTGGTAGATTCTAACAGACCTTTACCTTGTGCATCATCCTTCAATTTTTTTTGTCCAAAAAATATCTCGCAATGCTGTTTAAAATCACATAAATGTTACTTCTATGCCCAAATATGGACATCGTAAGACCATAAAAGGTCATAATGCCCAAACATGATACTGTTTTTATTAAACATGCCGAGATGTTAAAAATTATATCAGAACCTAATGAAGAATCGCCGAAAAATCCCTTTTTTGAAAAAATGGAAGATAGGAGGTTCCTAAGGAGGAATGCAATGTTCCTCAATTTTACGTTTTTGCACGTGTATTTTGTATCATAACTTTTTAACAAAGTGCTTAAAGTTAATAAAAGTATTATTTATAATAAAGGAATTTTCACAAGAAACATGTTGGTGATGTTGATTGTTGACCAAAAATCATAATTTTTGAGAAAATCACAAAAAACACATTTGTTTTTGCCATTTGGGCTTCCAACCAAGCTAAATAACTTCTTCTTTTTTAAATGACTTCAGATTTGTAATTTTTATTTAAAATGCCAATTCATATGTTGCGTCATTTTTTTTTTTTTTTGAGGATATTGATCAATGTTTTGAATTTCATTCCTAAGGCCAAAAAATGACCAAAATGGAAAAAAAAGTGAATTTACTTTATTAAATTCTAGTCTGGCATCATCGTCATCCACACAAATAACTCAAAGTGCCTTTCTCTGGAATAGAATCTAGCAATCCGAGTGTTGTTGGGCTTACACTCATCCAGAAAAGTGATGCATATTCCATAACACCTTGACATTTGATGAATTGTCCTACAAAACGGCTTACGTCCATTTTTAACAACAAATTCAATAGCCAATCAATAAGACACTATTTGACGTATTATCTATATTCATACGGGATTACTAAAATCTTTATTTTGCGATACACTTTGATGATCTAAATAAAGGTAATTAATTATTCGTTGTAAAATTCTTTTTTGACCACTAGACGATTTTTTCCATATAACTCATGAAACGATAATAGATACCCATTTTATCTATAAACACAAACTCTAGAAAAACCCTTTGCAGACGGTGACATGATAAATTTTTATATTATTAATTAAATGGCAAGTTGAGATAGTTGATTAGTTGATTAAATTTAAAACCAACAATAATGATATATAATTTGACATAAACATTGGCAGTGCATTAGCATCTATATATTATTTTTCTTTAATCAGACAATGATGAATGTGCTTTAGAAACGGATAACTGTCATGATGACGCCAGTTGCACAAATATGGATGGAGGTTTCCGATGTAGTTGCAACTATGGATATGTCGGTAATGGGGTCATCTGCGTAGGCAAGTATCCATTTTTTTAATGGGCAAGATGGGGTTGGAGAACCAACAAATGCTTTGGGAAAACATCACTTTTTTGCCTTTTGGGATAAACGTAATTTTCCAAATGGTAATATGCAATAATAATTTTTCGACTCTCCAACCCCATCTGGCCTCTAAATTAATGTCCTTTATTAACGGAGGCTTCTGCGACCATAGAACACTTTATCCAAATAAAATGATTGATTTATGACTAAGAGGATAAAGCCTGGCTACGACCACCTCTTGACGACCTCTTGCAACGTTAACAAACGGTTCGATTTTCCTAATGCAAAATTCATATACATTATAATGCGATGAACACTTACTAAGGGATTTCAAGTGTTTGTGATATTTAGTTGTAGTTACGAGCCAATCCCTTCGTAGCTACGATACATCGTAAATGTTAGTGAAATCGACCCCTGATGTAAACGGGAAAATGCTGTATCACTGTATATACATATCAAATAACATAGCGGAAGTTGTGAACAAATTTGCGAACAGTAAGGGACGAATTCAAACTGCGTGTGTACATTCAATATTCTCTGCCAGATACTAATTTACGGTGCATGAGTTGACAGATACACAACTTAAGAATTAGGACCATATCCTATGTTATCAAAAGCTGGTTTGTCCTATATATTACTGGCACAACACTTGCTTTTATTCATAGTCCTAATGGCCTTTCCAAGCCTTGTGAGGAGAAACGACAGGGATGTTCATGCTCGTCACTGTAAAATCGTGAGAGAATCTCAATTGAAGCAGAAAATTAACAAATTCGGTAGCAAGCAATGAAATAAAATCTCAAAAAAAACTAAAGCTTTTTTATCTCGCATTAATTCTTCTAATCTTTGGACTATATTGAAACACCCAAAAATGAAAGATTATGACTATCTAAAACTGTTTTCACGAAAAATGTATAAAACTCACATGCGTGCTTTCCTATACTAATACACATGGAATTACATTCGGGAAACCGTATTTTATTCAACAAATAATATGTCATGTATATACACACAAAAAAAAGTAGACGCTAAAAAATTAAAAAGCCATGGGTGGCAGGGGGCAGTTTTACGACTATGTGCTTAATACAATACTGCTCTGTGTTGTTTACAGATGTAAACGAGTGCGAGGACGACATGGTGATGGACTGTCATGATGATGCACATTGCGTCAACTACCCTGGTACGTTTGATTGCGAGTGCAATGACGGTTACCAAGGGAACGGCAGACGGTGCATAGGTAAGGTTTCTCGTATAACTTCTAAAATGCATTTTAGTTCCCTTAAAATGTATTAAGATATATTTCAAATAGTGAGATTTTAAAAGCATCTAGTTGAGCTTACAAATCTTTCAAAATATATAATGATATATTTACGTGTCAAAAATTATGTGGTGTAAAAGACACAAGCAAAAAAAGATCTTAAATGATTTACGAAATGGCATTATTAAGCATATGATTTGCTTATAGGATTTAAATGCCAAAATGCAAGACTGACACTTTTTTTCCCAAAAAATAAGTTATACACAGGAGAGACTTTCATATAACTACGAATACCTTGTGCGTGACGGACTAAAATGAACCCGCACCGCAAGTACCCCCGAAAAGTCCTTTATGTATTCAAAAATCTATGTATTGCCAGTTTGGCATACATAGATTTTCGATTGTCAGGGGAAGATCTGTTCATATATCAATTATTCCTGCATTTGCTTTTATTTTCATTCCAGATATTGATGAATGTAGTTCCGAGAGCAATAAGTGTGACAAACTAGCTGCAAACTGCACAAACACAATCGGCGGTTATATTTGCACTTGTCTTGAAGGTTATGTCGGAGATGGCTATATGTGCGGTAAATACATTCATAACTATAGTGAATTTTTAAATATTCTTGTCACTTCATTAAAGGTTTGAGAGGCGTGTCGACGATTCCATTCATTCTGAGGGGTTGTATGCATTATCTAGTCAATTCAATAGAAATGTGATTTAACGATGCCAGGTGAATGGCCATAATGAAATAAAATCAGTTTTCACACGACAAAAATAATAGATATGAAAAATCAAAGCTAGCGAATAATTCCCAATGATATAAATGACTGCATAGTCACATTGATTTAAATCTGTACAATGGAGATTTAGTAATAGGAAACTATACTAAAAGCTCATACATGTATGCTGACTTTTATTTTAGTTTTGGTAATTCATAACAAACGACAGTATAAATGTGACCTAAGTGACCGAACTATTAGATCAAACAAAGAGGCCGATGTGGTGTCTTCCAAAATGAACCAGAATAGATAGCATGACATCAATTCTTTGACAATACCTTTCATTGAACCTGGTTGAAAACCTTCCGAATTCTTTAGAAAGTAAATCATTTAACCCTTATCCCCCGAAGGGAGGTTGTTGTTGTTGTTGCAACACCCCCACCCCCCTAAGGTTTTTTCCCCGCTTCATAAAAAAAGCAGCTGGGGTAGCACCTAAGGTGGGGTTAGGGTAGGCAGTCAAAGTTGGGGTGTAGGGGGGGGGGGTGTGAAATCCCGGAAAATGTAAAGTCACCATTTTGAAAAATGTATGCATACTATAAGACTCAAACTTACAAGACATGTTAGAATAATCATTTCCCTTCTTAATTAGAAAATCCGTTATTTAGAAGTTTTATAGCATTTTTTTCTTTTTGGTGACCATTTTTGCCATTATGCAAATATGCCTGATTTTCCAATCCGAAAGTACTTTATGACGTCATAATTACGTTACGCCTTGTCCGATGTTTATGATCTTGGTATCGTTGGATAGGGGAGGACGTGTTACAAAAATAGCTTAGGAGGATAAGGGCTGTGCGCTTGGTGTAACGAATAACGCGGGGGAAAAAGTAACGTCATAATTTATGTAAATCACCCAACACGTGCGTTTTGGTTTCAAACAACCGGGTGGACAGTTTTGCCACACGTTAAGTCTAATTGGGGAAAAGTCAGACTCCTATTTGATACCATTACATTCGTCAAAAACAAAAATAAGGGAAAACATGCAGACCTATTATGCTGAAGGTTGTGATCACAAGCCAAGGCGGGATACCTGCCGTTATTTTTGTTTTCCAACCTAGAAAAATCAGTCTGATTACGCCCATTCTGTTAATACGTTTGATCAGTGGACATAACCATTTGTTTTGGAACCAGATTGCCCGTGTTGGGCTAATTATCATAGATGTGACGTCACTACTTGTCCGATGATGTAATGATTTTAATATTTTTAATTTAATTTAATTTTTGAGGAAAAAAAAATCACCGATCCTGCGATCTCCTGATCCGGAGTCAGACGCCTTATCCAATAGGTCAACGAGCTAGCAGACGATCGATGTGCCAAATGACATTTATACATGACACATACAACACCGCCACTTTCATATACTTTCATATATGCAATTCGAGACAAACTCCGGAGAAAAATATAAGAATAAACCGTAATATTTAATTTTAAATCAATCCCATGATAATATCTCTAAACAGAGCAAATAAAATTGTAACATCTGTTTTACAAATTAGTGTGGGGGCACTGCACATGTGCATATCTTTTTCCCGATCATTTTAAAATGTGCAAATAACATGTTATTTAAGTTATTCTAAGTGGAGTTGATTGGAATTTAAATAATTTTACAAGTGCTATCAATGTATATTAAAAATGTTTAAGAGTATATTCGTGTTTATTGGTATTTGCGAAAAAATAATAAAAAAATATCCAAAATCACCCCCCATAGATCTTAAAGTGCCACTTCTGTGACCCATTGAAAACATATAATAGGGTATTGTACCGAAAACAAGTTACATTTATATAATGTCAATTATAAACCTCATTATAGATTCCAGTCCTCTAATTGGTTTAATATGCGGGCCTGTATTTAACTAGGCTCTATAAATTTACTATGCCTGGGCATATTTTTCACTAGACCCGTTCAATGTAGTTTGCGTCGTGGAACTCGAGCTTTACGCGTGTGACTATAAGCATTCATGGTCAAACACGCGGTGCGTAAGTTAGGTATCTTGTGCGCACAGTGCGACGCGGTCAGTACTGGAAGGAGAAACAAATGTCGTAAATTATTATTTGGCTCTTAAAGTGCTAAAATGGTTCTTTTAACCAACCAGAGGACAACAATCTATATATTCGGTATATAAACGAATGTTAACTGCTTTTTGTTCGGGGTATGGTTAAAATGATTTTCCTTCGGTGATCTCAAAACCATGAATATTCCCTCAGCTTAGCTTCAGGCATATTCATGGTTGTGAGATCAGCGAAGTCACAGCAGTCAGTTTTTGTATACTATGACTATAGTGGATTTGTTAAGTTATGACACCTCTTGCATATTACCATAGGTAGATTACATTTCTAATTACATGTGGACAAGATTCCTCTTAGCAATAAGTACTATCCCTGCATGCATTGTAGTTGATTTGAAGAGTCGTTTTGTAGGCCTGTGTATAATCCTCTGTATGAAAATTACTATTTTATTTCCTATACTGCTACGAATATTGGTTTATCTCATATAGCTGTTAACAGTTACTGTACAATTTGGCATGAAAGGATTTTCTGTGGTTAAGATAATTTGAAAAGAATTGATAGATGGATCAATGTATAATGTTTCAAAGGCCAACTGAAAATTGAATGCGTTACATGTGCCTTACTTTTTCTATTTCATCATCAACAAAATATAACTATATAATACGGAGGCCTAAACATATTCTAAACCATGGTCTATTAAAGTAAATGATTAAAAAAAAAACATGATATAAATACTATTAACAATTGGACAATACAGAAAATTTGTTTAATGTATTAATCAATTGATAACAAATGTATTGAAAGCCATTGCGTTCAATCAGATTACGAACACCATAATGTTTTACAAATATGGCCTTTCTCCAACCTTCAGTTCTATTGCTTGTATGAATGTAAATCCTTTTACCTCTTATCATGAATGGAGAGTCCTATAACTTATAATGAGGTGCCCTGACTTTGAAAATCTACAGCTGGGCTGCAAAGCCGTATAATATCATATTTTTAGAGGATAGAGTCATTCAGTTTGTGGTACTATGATATATTTTGATCCATTGCATTCTCAGTTAGCCACAATGATATACAAGCATAAATTGTAAATGCATTAGTCCATGAAACTGTTTTCCTTATGATCTCTACACACCAGAACATTTTACAGGACCTATTAATTATATCTACACTAGGCTTGGGACTAAAACCCGAGTACCCGAGTACCCGCCCGTCATGAGATTACCCGGGTACAAAATGTGCCGACTGATTACCGTAACTAGACAATAAAATCATAGAATTTTTTGAACAAGATATTCTGTGTTCAACAATATATGACAAAATCATCATTTGATCGAAGTAAACATGATAAATCATGACCACAATCGACGAAACATCAATTTTTGTGTGTGTAATTGAGATCGTAGTAGGCCCGTTCTAACAGTGTAAATGCGCAATTATCAATACGGTCGGGTACCCGGGTATCCGACCAAAATAAAATTCGGTTACCCGGGTAGCAAATTACCCGAATAGTCCAAAGCCTAATCTACACTGTATAGTGGAAGACGCGATTGGTTGCAGATGATCCTTTCCAATCATCTCCAAATATACACCAATCAATTATTGATGACAAGTTCAACAAGGTCATTGAGATGTTTTTATTATACCACTCCTATTAGGTTTACTGCAAACATTGTCATGCTACAAGTTATGATGATGTTTAAACCCTTTACAATGTCATTAGTGTATTGCGTTGTACGTTTAATCACCGTGGAATTCTCTTAAAATGACAATTTCTATTGATAAGATAAATTGAAAAATAGACTCGAATCATACCTGATTCAGTCCCAGAAACAATTGGAAGTTTTTCATGTGTGCGAAAGGCCTAGTCGATTTGTATCGTTAATTATTGCTATACTGTGATTAATACCGTGATTATAGAAAAGGATGACCGCATCTTTTTCAGGCAAGAATCCTGAAAAATGTCCCCGGGTGCAGAGGGCATACAACTATAACGATTTGATTTTTATTAATACACACTGTATCCCGCAAAAACACGTTACAAGCTTTGCGTAAACATTCTTGGATGATCATTGTTGTCTCATATATACAATTTATTTTTATACATTACATTTCGTTCTTCACTTGTTCATCTCCAGATTGTCGCGGAGGTTACTACGCGTGTGCCTCAAACAAGATGTGTATCCAGGAATCGTGGGTATGTGACCAAATTCCCGATTGCCCTGAAAAGGAAGACGAATTGAAATGCTGTGGAGACAGCTTCAACTGTTTAGATGGCAGGTGCATAGACCACAGTCGTGTGTGTAATGGCAGAAGTGATTGTGATGATAATAGCGATGAGATCTACTGTAATAGTAAGTTTAGTTTTCTTTATTGCGTTTTAAAGAGTTTTGAAACCTTAAAAATCCATAAGCTTAATATAATGCTATGTATATAGATAGGGTGCCCAATGCATCATGTTCATTAAAGACGTGAGGTAACAATGCATCGTCATGCTATTAAAGTAACACCAAAGTAATTTTACTAGCTTCGGGAAAATAAAAAGGAAATCCAAATTTAGTTTATCGATTTAATTAAACTTTTTTTGCTATATATTGATGGTACAAAAATTATTATATTTTTGATAAAAGGTCGGGCACTGAATGTGCAAGATTTTAAGCGCCAACTGTATGACTGTAATAAACTATTTATAGCCTAGGTGTTGTTTCTATGTTGGTCACGATAAAAGAGTTCCTTAAGCGCTCTGTATATCTTGAGAAATATTATATTATTTTCTACACAGATTTTTAGCTGAGTTATATGTAACATGATTTTATGATTACTTAAAAAGGAAAAATTCTACAATCCTCGTTGACTTATTTCCTATCCCAAACCTATAAAATTGAAATTATCTATATATAAGTAAGTTTAGCAATCTAAACTTAAAAAAGATGAAGATAATAATAGCGTAAGTAAAGTGTGTAATTAATTTACTTCCATTAGAATTCTAAAGGCCTACATTTTTCATAACTTATTGTTTTTCTAAGTTAAAGACACATTTCTCAAATTTCTCAAAGGAACTGTTCGAAGAGAATATGATTGAAACATACTTCATACTGTTTGTATGTTTTCTCTGATAAACGTTGATTAGATCCGTCTAGGGAATAAAGTAGTCCCATTTCATAATAAGACGTTTAAAAACATTTATGCAAAATGAATTAAATGGAAATACGAGTTTTGTCCTTGTTCATTTGTCATGGTATTCAGAATATTATTTTAAAAAATGGGTTTTTTTTATACAAAGTACAGCGCATTACTGTTTATTAATATAGATTATACGATGTATATCATTACATAGATGTACACATACACTGCCACACACCACAAAAACACAAAAGATACAACCAACTTTCGTTCCAAATATCTTGTGGTGGTGTGCCTTTTTGTTTGACCAGTTGTAGGCTAATTTAAAAACTATTTTGAAACAAAATATTTGTTTTATCTTTCACAGAGCCACATTATATATAACATCAAACCATCTATCAATATTTTTTCGCATATAAATATACATTTTAGCCTATAGAATAATAATTTGTATATTGCATTTTACTATAACGCCCAAAATTATATCAATGGAAGTCAAATCAATAGAATCTTGCAGTATTGACGTATGCAAATGATTCCATATATAGGTAGTTCTGAAAATGATTCCATATATAGGTAGTTCTGAAAATGATTCCATATATAGGTAGTTCTGAAAATGATTCCATAGGTAGTTCAGAGCATTCACAAAACAAGTGAGTGGCAGAAATCACACCATTCAGGGTCAATGGCGCCAAATAGCTTATTCACTGTCAAAATTCTATGGAGGAGTCTTAACTAAAAAATGTCTCAGTTTTCAGAATGATATGAAATTAATAATATCGTTTCCCTTATATAGAAAAATGTAACAAGCCAGCTAACGATTGTAGTGCAGATGCTAATTGCACTAACACACCAGAAGCGTTTGACTGTATGTGCAAAGATGGATTCGAAGGCGATGGACGGAATTGTAGAGGTACGACATATACAGATGATGAGCACCAACTCATTCTTAAATTTGAACCAACATAATATTTGCTACTTGTACACAGATTACTATTTTTCTTCCCATCTGTTGAAGGATACATCCCAATATTGGTTTTCGGCGTTTTCCCAAATTATGAAATCGTCAAATTTTAATCAGTAAGAGTACTAAATAATGATGTTTAAATTGTATTTTCAAATAACCAATAATTGAAACATGGCTTTATGAGTAAAGCCATGTTTATATATTAAACATGGCTTTATGAGTAACGACTGTGATATTTATTTATCAATTAGAGATGACAAATGTGACAATTAATTAGATTTGTTAGGTTGGTTTCATTGGCGGCCAATTCTGGCCTAATTATGGATGTTATGTTTAAAATATGACATGTTCACGCCATTACTCTGGAGATAGATTTCTGCTGTTTCATGCAAATCGATTGTTTATTCATATATTTGCATATTTATAATTTGTAAAGCTATTTATTTACCAATGTGTTTGTATATTTTGATGAAACTGAAACAAATGAATCTTGTAATGCTCTACAAGTATTATTTGAAAGCGATTAATGTTACGTGCAGAGTCCGGCAATCAATATTAGGCGACGTCTACCGATACACAGTCTTTACCCAGAAGTGATTTAACATCTTAGATTCTTAGTAAAGAAAACGTATTGGCTACGTTTAGGGACATGTAAATAATGCAATTATTGAACTCCGAATACACCATGTGCTGATTTCACGACATTTGTATCCCTTTTTTTGTTTTATACATTAATAGATATTAATGAATGTGAGACCATGCTGAAGGCCTGTGATAGAATGGCCACATGTATCAATACTCCGGGTAGCTGGCGGTGTGAATGTAACGAAGGATTCCAGGGAGACGGCAGCTATTGCGTTGGTAAGATTGGCATTGGGGGGTGTCCATACGAATCCAACCTTTTGGTTTTACTGTGACGAAAAAAGAAAGAAAGAAAGAAAACAACATAGTTATTTTCATCATCTTTTTATGGTTTTGTGTAACTTTACCACACTCGTCTGTGAATGGCAAAACAGTAAATTCAAATTGTTCAAACCCTTCTTGAGCTAATTAGCTTAAATTAAATACAGGAGACCGCTTTTTTATTGTATAAAAAATATAAACATGAATCCGGGGCCGGAATTTGCTTATCTAAACAATTTGAAGAGCTTGGTTCACTTGGTATTAAAATGTTCATTACGGTGTGTCTAAGGACCAAAACAACATTTTCGCTACCAAACATTTGGTCGTGACGTCCATATGTCGATTGACTTCAAATAAAATAACTTCAACACCGTGTTGAGAGCAAATAAAATGTCACACTACATTGCACATGTGTTGAATTGCCATTGCATTAAATGTCAGTTACCGGTTTATACTCTAAAATTGATCACAAATATTTGGGGACGTCACTACAAAATGTTTTGTTTGAAGGCCGATTATGGTTTGACCCTAACCCTTGTTGACCCCCTAACCGTTGGTCTTTGCCCACATGATATTTTGCATATTTGAAAAGCGAGAATGACATTTTACTGCTCCTTTGTGTTATGCGGGTCATTATTTTTTTTTTCAATTCAAGCAATGCAAAATTTCACCTGTTTTGATTTTTACACAATTTATTCAATTATTATTGAAAAAAATATTCATACAAAATTATTCTTAGTGTGAATTGCAAAAAATATTAAACACATCGAACAAGGACGATGATTCATAGCCAAAATGATTCACAACAGAGCCCGAAAATATTGGCTCCTTTTGAGTCATTTTTGACGAAATCAAGCTGTAACCAAGAAATTCGACTAGCTTATCCCATAGAAATAAGAGAGTTGAAATTTGTTCAAAGAGTGCACCAGGTATAACTAAAATGTGTTATTTACTTTCAAACGTACTGAAAAATATATAAAGCTACAACCTTCTGATTCTTAAGGGTAAAGGGAATCCATCTGCTCAGGAAAATGTGAATCCTAACTATTTTTAATCATGAAAAGATAAATAGTTTCCACTGCCTTTGCGGGG
>JXSR01S035969.1:70714-97420 GCA_000969725.1 Ophiothrix spiculata | reverse complement strand
TTACATTATCATTCAAAATCAACTCAACATATTTATAAAATATTGTTTCTAATTCAATAAGAAGTTCCAAGCCTACAATCAGTCAAAATTTGAAACCAGTCGAATTATTCGAACATCATGAAATTATGAGGTTTCGGCGAAAAAGGGTCAACTTTTTGGAAGTAGTCTTTAGGCGTTATTTTGACCTTAATAATGGACGTGAAATCACTAATAAAGTTTAAATGATGTATAAACTAGAGACTCTATTCAATATGTAAGCCAAAAATTGTGATATTCTGATAGGTGTAAGTAGGTAAAAACTTCCAGTAAACATGACATTCAGCCGAGCGAGACGTTTTTAGGGACTGTAGCCTTAAACAAATAATACCCGAGAAATATTGCCATTATAACAGTGTGCGACTTACTTTGTATTTTATAAATAGATGTGAATGAATGTGGCGGTCAGATTGATAACTGTCACAAAAAAGCTGCATGTATAAATACAATTGGCAGCTTTATGTGTTCCTGTGATGACGGTTACCATGGAAACGGCGTTAACTGCGAAGGTTAGTACAAAGGCAGTTACTGTAGGTTGAAGATATGCAACTATTAAATTTGGACTGATTTTTGAAGTGCTAATGCCTATTAAGATTACGCAGCCGTCAGTATCAGTTAACTTTAAACTTCAAAGTGGTGCTTAAATGGAGATTGTAACAATGACTAATTCCTCATAACAGCTCTAAAATATCGGTCCAGTCGATGAAGTATTATTGACATGATACGAGGCGTTGTTATTTGACTGCAGCGGGGCTCAGTTGGATCCCCACTGATCATGCTATTTAACAGTTCTACTAGACCACATGAGTTTTTGATATAAGTGTCAGATTAGGTGTTTTATAGGGCGAACACAGAGGGAACAGATCATATACTATTGTTTTATGTGTCTAAGTCATGACAGAGATTTGACTTTTCAAATTGTATCCACAAACTTCCACAGATATCAATGAATGTACAGACGGAAGCCATGACTGTCATGTGGATGCAACATGCACAAACTTCGCAGGATATTTCGAATGCAGTTGCAACGTAGGATACTCTGGAAATGGACATCAACTTTGTAGAGGTATGCCAATGATTTTTTTCCAAACTAAGATATCACAGCTTTTACGGTATTTTCTTGTATCAAGCAATCTTTGCAGTGCACTTTTACCATTTGCCCCTTTTCGCGAAGAAAGGTGTGTTTTTTGGGAATGGTTTTGAAGAAGGCTATTTCTTTGCCTTTAATGCGGTATCAGGGAACATCCAAAATACCAGTCACACTCCGAACAAAGGCTCAAAAGACGCCCTTTTCATAAGTAGAATTAACAAATGTTGTGTCTGCTTTACAAACATACCACACGGTTAGTAATCAAAATATATCATGTTTTAAACAGATGTAAATGAATGCAACGTGGCTAACCAGTGTCATGCCAGGGCAACCTGCACCAATACCAAAGGTAGCTTCATGTGTGAGTGCTGGGACGGCTTTGAGGGCGACGGACTCAGATGTATAGGTAAGATACTTACTCAATAATGTATGATGAGAGATAAAGGCAAGAAATGGTTGAAGGTTTAATATTTCATGATTTATCTTGCTCAATATATTTGATTCATTATCAAATAATCGCACCACAAAAATATAATTGGCGAGTTATTGGTCATGGCAAAACTGTCGAAATGATTGTACTACTTGCCAATACCTCTCGCTTTATAGTATAATACGAGTCACTTAGTAAACGGGTGAACGACAATAAACATACCCGCAATATATAACATAGTTTCGCCAATGCCACATGCGTAATGCCAGATCACGAAAATAAAGTCAACAATTTTTTTTCAATATTAAATTTCAGTTAATAGAGCAAATCATTTGTTGGTTTTTTTTCAAGGACAAATATTTGTAATTTTTTGCACTTGTGTTTCCTGTAATTATAATTTATTCTACAACGTTATGGGATTGAGCAAACTTGTTCCTGTAGGTCTTTTTTTCCTTGATGCATTATAATAGATTACCCGATATTGAGCGTAAATGATGTAAAACAGGTATGTCATTCTTATCAATGTCTCTCTCGTATATGAATATGCAACAGGAGACAAATCGTTAGACAGGAATTAGCTTGGTGTATTTTGAAGTTTCGTAGAAATACTCTGAACAAATAAAATAATGATTCAAAACGCATTGAAGAACGTTAATAAAAAAGTGCAATAGATCAAACATTTAATTTAAAGGAGCCTGGTCCGATTGCCTCAACATTTTTTCAAACTTTTTAAGATTTTGGTACAAAAATGTTGCTCATATTTTTCTCACAAGCCATGTGAAATTTCACGGCTGAGTTATGTTCGGTTTTAGAGATATTTACCAAAATGTGTTTAATTATGGTAACCATAATTAATTTTACATAGTTACGTATAGGCGGCTCTGAAATACAAATTTGCCCATAAAATCAAAACCGTTTGACCGATTAAGCTGAAATTTGAAATTTTGACTTGAATGGTCATCTTTCATATAACATTGAGAATTAGAATTTGAAATATCGGACCAAGCACCTTTAAGTATATTTTTACAAGTAAGGCAAAAATTTGCAAATTTTATCTACTTCACACATTGTTGGCATAACAAACGTCTCCATTCATTAAGCGTATCATAGAACCTTCTCAATATTAAATCTCGCAGCTGTTGGGATTTATTAGGCGGCTGGTCCGCTGCAATGAACTCAATATTTTGGTCAAATTATATACCACCCTCTACTGTCTTATTCTTGAATATGAGACCACTGCTTGGCTTCTATACTCTATAAATCTTGAAGTATGCAACAAGCCGCCAATTAAAGCACACAAACCAATATGACCATACGCGGAAATAACTTAGTCCGTGCTTTTCGAATCATAACAACGTACCCAATAATGTTAAATATTCAAATGAACTTACATGCAAGATTTGTCCATTTGGTAGCAATAAAATTTACCTAAAATAATACCTAAATCATGAAAGATTCATGTACCTAGTGTATTAATATGCAGTGATTTAGTCTTAATCAATCCTAATCAATCATTGCTAGTCTCTTACACAATACAAAAAACAACAATTCACAATGCTGTAGAATACAATGGATGTTCTTTGGATTTTGTAACAGAGTCTGATTGCTTGTTGCATACTTCAAGGTTTATAGAGTATACATCAACGTGGGCATTTAAAATCCTTGGAAAATATACGGACGTTGAATATCTGTGATTTCCATGAACTTCTTAAAGAATATTTTAGAACAATTAGCTGGATTTCAAAATAGTTTTTTAGGCTAGGCTTGTTTTTCAGTTGCTTATACTTTTGAGCCTCGTCCCATGTTAATGGGAGAAACTAGGCTTTATGTATCTCTTGCCTTGTTCACCTGTGTTACCTGTCAATGTCCTTGTGGGAACTTTTTTCATAAGATTAGTCACTTAAAAAGTGACTTTTCGTCAATATATGGGTATCGTCGCCTTTTTCTTTTTTTGTTTTTGGTTATATTTTTTTCCCTAGTTTAAAAGGAATGTATTCTTACTAATTTCTTCCAACATGGATTGTTTTCTATCTCTGCTACATGAAATTCCCGTTTTATATTCTATACTGTTATACTTTTTTATTATATGCAAATGCTATAATTGTGATACTGCGCAATATTTTATAAGTGTACGTGAGTTTTTACTAGCGAATAAACTGTACACGATATAAATGTGCTTTCTGTAATGGTAAAGATAGATTATAAAATAGCATCATCAAAAATGAATAGAAATAAATATATAAAAAAGGAAGTTGAATGAAATATATACTAACATCGGCCTTGAGGAAACAAAATAGATAATATTCAAACTATTTAAATCACATATAACTGTCACTAGATGATAGGCATAGCCCGTGACCCGTCAATACGTTGTTCATTTTATCCTTTTATTTCAGATATCGATGAATGTGAACGTGGAACGGATAATTGTCATGCTGATGCTAATTGTAATGATGTGTATGGCTCTTTTGAATGCGTGTGTAAAGGTGGTTATGCAGGCAACGGTATATCTTGCAGGGGTAAGTTATATTTAATAAAAAAACGAAAAAGTACTGCGTAACCACTCGTAGAATTATATGGCAGGGGAAATCTAAACATTGCAAGATTTACTGAATCCATTTTTTTAAACAATGATGGATGCGTATGAACAATGACGTCCAAATCAGGAAAAGTGTGCCAGCAGAAGACGTCAAGGTCTCATAGTTACGACGTAACAAAAAAAATGGAAAGTTAAAACGAAAAATACGTTTTTCATTTAATACATTGCGCAAACTGATGCATTTCATTGAGATTTGGTATAATCAAAATGGAATGCTGGTCAGCGATATATTTCGATGCTCTTCCCCATGTTCTTTATACTATGTTTTATATTTAAAAAAAAATCGACATACGGCTCCTTAGGCGCTGAAGCACAATTAGGCCAAAACTTTGCGCGGCTGGCCGTAACCTGGCCACAGCCTTGACTTTCCGAAATGGTGACCGTAGGCTTGATTATGCTCCTCTAAACGATTTTAAAACATGTAATGAATATTTTTGTTTTACAATAATCTCCAACGCCCTAGAGCACAGGTGGATGTATATAATCAGGTACATCCTTATAAGGTTAATATGCTATATATCAACATGAGAACACTAATTTTTAAAACATACAGATTACTACTTGGTGAAATAATTAGAAACTACAACAGTTACTTACACTTTCATATGTATGCAGACGACACCCAATTATTAGTTTCATTGATTATCGGAATCCACAGGAATGTTGAAATCCGATGTTTACTGCAAAATTGCATCGAATATACTAGTATTCAAATTTGAAATGTTGAAAATATAATTTCTGATCCGAGGTACACCTTGTAATCTTAAGAAATACCCTTATATTACTTTAAAAATTGATGATATTTGATTCAGATGAATTAATGGCATCTTAGTTTTGAAGTTTGGGTCGTATGCTGAACTATCAACTTTGAAACATTACTGGCATTAGAAAATACCCAGACAAAGATGCTTGCCACAACGTAGTAAGAGCTCTTATAACATCTCGACTCGACTAATGTAACACATGTTACAAGTATCACATATATGCAGTTTTGATAGATTGCTGCCAAACCATTTTGTCAACTGTTTGCATTTCTGAGAAGAAATGTGTCATTTTCTAATCACTGTCGGAGCCCCGACAAAAATTACAACGCAGTAGCTCATGGGCTTTTCTTAAATGTTTAAAAGCTTTAAATTGAAAACAGAAGGTCAGAATCTTGTGTGGAATTTTCAGCAGACAATTATGTTGTAATAATCTTTTTATTTAGAAAGAAAACAGGTAATTTTTGGCACATCAGAATCACGAATCCAACTTTTAAAAAGGTTCGCATAATATGAAACTAGTACATATCCTGTCAGCTCTGACACCAACAAGAAAATAATCATCTGCCGTATTGTATACTGGCTAAGAACTGTGATGCAGGAATAATGATCATTTCAAAAAGAATTATCACTTTTAAGCGGATGTAAAATTTATATCATGATTTTTTTGGATCTCTTATCTAGGAGCTCTTATTCTTCGTGTTAATTGCAAACCGTACCAAAAGGTTGTTCTTCGAACAATGACTTTTAGTAGTGGAAATCCAACAGACGCGTGACTCGGGGTGTATCTATCCCCGGACCTTGAAACCAAGGGCCCTTTGTCTGTAAGACACAAATTTCTAAGGAATTATTATCCTTTTTGCTGTGGGCAATGATTACTAAGGAATCAAAATCCACTCTGAACTTATATACATACATGCATGTCGAGCTTCAATACCTAGGAACTAAAGTCCGTTACATTATTATCTCAGCTTTCGTTTCTTCAGGACCAAGAGAATTTCTTAGGACCATGAGTAATTTCTTAGGACCATTTTACATTTTCTGACATACTAATTCAGCATTGTTCGTTTCATTCGTTCCAACCAACAGACATTGATGAGTGTACCAGAGGAGATCACACCTGTGACAGTAACGCTCTTTGTGGTAATCTGCCTGGAAGCTACAGGTGTTCTTGCAACCATGGATATGAAGGAAATGGTTTTACATGTAACGGTAAGAGTCTCTTTTCGCCTTTGTTTTCAAGCCCACTGCTGTTGATTGGACTTGTACTTAAGTGGTATCATTTTGACTGGTGATTTATTTATATATTGCATGTAAATTGCTTTCTAACAAAATTTGACTCAACACAATATCAAGAGTTGAGCGCCCTAGGCCGGGTCAGATTTTAAGGCCTGTTGGTTCTTAAATTCATATAATCATTCTAGGGAACAAAATATTCAAATGCCTGATGGTTCAGATCATTTAAAGTTAATAACATCATTCATTTGGAATTGTCCATCAGGTCTTAAAAACTTCTGTTCCCCTGATTTGTGTAATACCAAGGAATTTGGTAATACAGATACTAGATCGTGGGACTCAACGCTGGATATAATTTTCCTACTGACAATTTTCGTTATATTGTATTTATCAATAACAATTTTGAACATGATTATGCATGACAAAATAAGTGTATACATTGTTACATGCAACTTTTTTGTTTGCTATATTATATTTATAGACATTGACGAATGCCAAACTGACCAAAACACCTGTCATTCCAACGCAACATGTTCTAATAGTGTCGGTGATTACACATGCGCATGCAAGTCCGGGTATGATGATGATGATGCTGGCGATGGTAGATCATGCGGTATGTATGTCCTTCATTTTCTTTTATTTTTTTAACATAACTCTTCACAAATAAGGTAAATGCATTTTTATTTGAACAGAACAAGTTAAACATATATTATTTCTGTAGAAAAATACATATATCTTGCTTACGAAATAACTAAGAAAGATATTCAGTGGTTATATTGAATCGTGTAAGACCAGCCATTACAAATATCATTCGTGACTTTGATTTTTTTTGTTAATTTTGTTGCTACCACATGGACAAACTTTGAAAATAAATTCATTTGAAAATTCAGAAAGATTTGTTATGATTCGACAAAATACGGAGTAGTTTACTTTTCTGTATGGTCTAATTGGTTCATGTGTATTAGTGCTTATTGCATACTTCATGATTTATAGAATACAGTGTATTTTCATTCTTTAAGAAACTGTTTCATTCACTGGGTTAATTTGTTACATGAATTACTAAACAGTTTGCAAGGAAGGAACATTCACCTGCTACGAAACAAACGATTGCATACCAATGCAGTTTGTGTGTGACCATTATAATGACTGTAGCTATAGAGAAGACGAGCTGTCTTGCTGCCCAGAGTTCTCTTGTAGAGATGGTAGATGCATCGGTTATGACGAAGTATGTAACGAGAACAATGATTGCAGTGACGGCAGTGACGAAAGAACATGTGCAGGTTAGTTGTACTAGTTGTCCAAAAAATACTGTAAAAAGTGTGTTTAGAAAGTAGAGGCAAACACATGTTTAAACAAGGAAATGTTTAGAGTATTGACACTGGTGTTTAAAAACTAATCATCAATGTTTAGTGTGCTAACACAAAATGTTTAGTATCTAAACATGTTTACAAAGTGAAATGTGTTTAGAAAAGTGTTTACTCGCTAAATACACTTTTTACAGTGCATGAAATAGAATTAAATTAAAGGTTACAGGGAAAAATACAATCGTTTTAGTCCCTCAAATGCACACACATTTTGTGTGTGTGTTCCAAATTCCATATTTTGATTTTGTGTTTCAGGATGGCATAAAAATGGGTCAACCTGGAATTAATCATAATTTTTCTTACTGTCAGGACCGTAGTTAGAGGTAAGGGGGTTATGACAACCCCCAACCCCCCCCCCCCCTCATCATTTATATCAAATTCATGTGCCAATTGGCAAAATGAAGGAGAGGGGAGAATAAACAGGAGAGAAAGAAAGAAAAGAAAGTCAGAGAAAGAAGTAATCTTGGAGGAGCTCTTTTCTGCTACCTCCAAGGTAAAGGATAAAAGGTTACCGAATGTAGCATTATAGAATAAAGATTCCCAATCGGAAAATCCAAGTCCTGGTAAGCCTATAGAGCCTTACCAGCCAACAAAGTACAGAAAAGAGAGCACAAAATGGAGCTATAAAATACAAAGTACCAGTAAGACAAAAAAACACCCTTATTAGTGGTCAAAGAGCATATTTATTGACCAATTTTGACCTAAATATTAGTTGGTGAAATGAGGAGAGGCAACACTAGGTAAAGAATATAGGGCGAAGTGAATTTGCAAAGTCTGTAAATAGTCTAGAGAATAGGAACTAGAGGATAGGAACAGGACAAAGAAAGGGAACAAAATGCGTTTTGTTTTAGGTGAGGTCAACTTGTATTTGGCAATTTTAAGTGCTGTACAATTGAAACTAGAATTCTCCTTAAAGTATTCACCAAATGCCACAAAATGAATTCAAAAAATCAAAACCTTTCAGTTTCTATTCTGATCCCCTCAGACTCCTCCCTGTGCAAATATATTTATATCTGTCTAGAGTTTTCTTTAAAATTATTCACCAAATGCCACGACATCAATGCAAAATCGTTCTGCTTCTAAAGAGATCCCCTCAGACTCCCCCTGTACAAGTATTTTCATATCTGTCTAGATTTCTCTTCAAAGTATTCACCAAATGCTACAAAATCAATTACAAAAAATCAAAATCGTTCAGCTTCTGAGTCTCCCCCCCCCCTGTACAAGTATCTTCATATCTGTCTAGAATCATCTTTAAATTTTTCATCAAATGCCACGAAATCAGTTCTAAAAACTCAAAAGTCTTTCAGCTTCTGAAGAGGGAACACCCTACACAGAATCCCACTGGGCAAATATTTTCATATCAACCTAGAATTTTCTTTAAAGCACAAAATCAATTCCAAAAATTCAAAATCTTTCACTGTCAACTTTAGTTGCCAAATCCGCCAACTATAGTTGACCAATTTACCTGGTACACTACCCATCAAAATGCTCTTCTAGCTATGGTCATGCTTACTGTGCAATCTAATTCATTCATTTTGTCAGCAAAAGGAGGTATGCACATAAAGCAAAATTAATATGACTTAAACTTTTCAGGATATCATTATCGACCTTCAAAAGTATCTTAACAGAGTGGACAGAGTATACTAC
This sequence comes from Ophiothrix spiculata, assembly GCA_000969725.1. Lineage (NCBI taxonomy): Eukaryota > Metazoa > Echinodermata > Ophiuroidea > Amphilepidida > Ophiotrichidae > Ophiothrix > Ophiothrix spiculata. The sequence goes on along the minus strand of JXSR01S035969.1, from coordinate 88,257 downwards.
TATGGGATATTCAAGTGATTTGGAATTAAACATTGTGTCAGAGATCGAATTTCTAATGTATCAGAAATTTTATCTTAGTGTATATAGAATGATTTCAATCAGGTTTAAATATCCAAAACATTAAGAAAATTAAAAAATAATGAAAATAAATGGCACCCGTCCAACCAAGTTTTATATAGTACACAAACTGTAAACATACCTTTCTCAAAATCTTTAGGCTACAGACCGAACACAGTTTTGATTGTAACTTTGCAACTAAACATCCGATTATCAAATGTTTCATTTTAGAGTTTCATTACTCTGCTTTAAGGTATCATCCCAGGGAATAAATAGGAAAAAATAATGTATTTTTCAATGTTGTGTTGTCATTAAGCACTTTGATATGTTAACTTCATATAGTAAAGAAAAAAACCTAAAAAAATTAAAACGTTTTTGTGAAAATAACGAAATAAACCACGAAATCCATAATTTTCCCAATATATTTATATTTCCATTACCATAACAACCGTATCCTAAAGGTACATATATACCCCTTTACCCTACCCCTAAAAGTCTGGAACCTTCTACAATGGGGTTTTACCATGCAGTACGTTGATTGCTGCCCCTCTATTTCTTGATCTGGCCTTGTCGTCCTATAGCTGCTTTTTGTATATATTTTTAATATATATATATATATTTTCAATGCGGATTTTCAAGCATTTCACTTTTTCCCAAGTTTATTGGTTTCAGAAAAATGTGGAACCATAACTACACCCCCTGTGAAGCTCAATGAGGTGTCAATTAAAGCTCTTTCAAAGATCTATGTTTTTAACCTCATTCAAAAATGATCAGAGTACAGTATGTTGGTTGAAAATGGCAGAATATGAAAATTGTTCATTCCATATTTGGATTTTCATAGACAGAGAATACCCTTATCATCCATAGTCTTTGCAATTAGATTTAAAACACAGATCGTTGAAAGAGCTTTAATATGACACCAAAACGAGCTTCATACGATGTTCGGTTCTGGTGCTACATTTCTTTAAAAAATAGGCATATTCGGGTAATTTAATATGCTAATTAGCTTATTAATATTCATATTTTTGTGTATGAAAGTATTTCATCATATGCTACTTGTGTTTGCATGGTATGAAGTTTCTATGATGTTCCATTATCAAAATAATCCAATCCCTGTTATCACTGCCACAGTCGACCGACTTATGTATGTCTTGTAAATTCCTTTAGCCCATCCAACGTTTTCTGCTTAAGACACATAAGCTCACATAAAACATTTAGTAAAATATTAATATACAAATCATGTATATGCGACTGTCAATATCATACCGTGTATTAGATGCTTTGTTTAAATATTACAAAAAGTTTAAACAAAGCATCTAATACACAATATAAAATTCATAATGTACAATAAAATGTGATCCAAATCACTAATATTTTACACGAGATGTCAAACTATAAACTACAATGTTTCTTCTTGAAATGATTTTATCACTCACAATTGCCAAAAATTCACTTAACCATCTTGAATCGTTTTTGGATGTTTTGATGACAACCCTAGTACTGTTGCATTTCATATATGTGCTCCTAAACCTAAAACTATTCTTTTTAATAAAGATTATTTTAGACGGCTTTCAAAATAATCATTTTTGGAGAGTTAGTAGGAATATTTTGGAAATACTTTGGTTTGATTCTTGTAGACTCATTGCCTCAAAGACTATTGTTGACCTGTAAACCATCTTCAAATGTGAACTTAATATATTTATTTTTCTATATGTGAAATGAATAAAAGACCAGTTGCAAATCCTATCATTCCATTATTCTAGCAACTTAATACCAAATATTGTCTAGTATTTCATTGCCATAAATTAAGCAGTAAAAATGTGGTAATGTAATAAATGCACTAATGCTTACAAAATATATCATTTTTTTCTATTTTGCAGTTAAATGTAGTAATTCTAACAATTGTCACCAAAATGCAATATGTAGGGACACTTGGGAAAGTTTTACCTGTGAATGCCCTGACGGATTCATGGGAGATGGACGTGTACAATGTGAAGGCAAGTATACAAGAAACAAATAAATGAACATTAAAACAAAAATGATCAGAATAATCAATTTAAGATTAGTTTCCTGCTCTTCCTATTATTTTTTTTTTAAATATTATGTTATAGGAAGAAGTTGTTAAAATCCAAACTCAAAATATGTGTGTACTCTTTCATTTTATTCAAACTTTCACCAGTTTATAGTCAGACATATATTATTGAATTAAAATGATATATCGCACTTATATATTTTTTTTGTTAAAAGACTGTCTACAACCCAAAATGTTTGTGCAAATGGTCTGAAATATCATATGTAATTCCTTAGCAATATCATGCAATATCTAATATCAGATGATCCTAGCTGCGTGAATGAATGAGCATCAACTTTTTAAAGATATTGGATGACGCCTGTGAGAGATGTTTCGTTAAACGAAATTAATATTCAAAGCTATTGTATAATGTTTGACTCCACTCCTTTTAAATACCACAAATTTTAAAAGTTTACCCTGTGAAAGTATGCGAAATATTGCAGTAAGTATGACAGGACATCATGTCGTTGGTTAGAAAGAACTGTAACCTCACGGTTTACGCCCGGGGGGGGGGGTCTTTCATCATTGACATGAGGGTATCAGGCGTGACCAAGAATTCACGTAAAAAGTGTGTTTTTGTAGGATCAGGCACGTTACGTACGTAACGAACAAAAAGGGTATATATATTTTTGAAACTGATGAGTTGCGCCAGCAAAATTGATGATAAATTAAAATTCGCTAAATTTTATCCTCGTCAAATTAAATCACTTTACAGTACCAGAGAGCCTGATTTTGCTACCCAAATTTGCGGCACGTCCCCGTAACCCCTTTTGTACTAAATGATTACTTGCTTAGGGTAGTACATTTTCAACAATCATACTTACTTAGGGTGTAATTTTTAATAGTATGTAAATACTTGTTTAGGGTGCTGTTTGGAAGTCCTTGGTCACGCCTGATACCCCCCTTTCAATGATGACAGACCCCCCCTTTTCTCAGTACTTGGCGGTGTGTTTTTTTAAGTCGCCCTCTACATTCCAAATTACGACACTTGACTATTTAGTGTCAACATTATCCGTTATGCCTGTTTGGCTTTTACTCCAGATATCGACGAGTGTACAGACAATACCGACAACTGTTCACCCAATGCCATGTGCACTAATACCATTGGTCGCTTTGATTGTGAATGCAACGACGGATTTGAAGGCAATGGAATTGAGTGTGAAGGTTAGAATGATATATTGCATTATTACTATTAAAGAGTATATACTTTGATATATTTTGTTTAATCCTTAAAATAGAAATACTTTCCACCGGATGTGTAGGTAAACGAACAATTTATTATGGTGCCATTGATGCAAGCGATGGAATAACCTCTGAGATAATTGAGCCGCCTTGAGTTTGTGAACTGAAATCTAATGAGAATGCCGCATTTTCTTCTTCTTTTGCAATTTTGGCCTCCAAAGAATACTTAATTTGCAAGTAAAGTCTACTAATGTTAATATTACACCATATACTAATAAAATAGATATTAAAAGACAGACGATGCAGAACTCAAACGAGGAGATCTCAGAGTCGTAATTCATATTTGGGTTTTTTCAGCCCAAACAAAGCGAATTTATTACATTATCATTTAAAATCAACATTACATATTTGTACAATTTTTTTTTAATCGGTACTTTGATATTATTTTTTAAATCCTATCAAGCTTACAATCAATAATAACGTTGATAGTAATAGAATTGTACAACCCGACAACCGAGCACAATTTATGTTAGTACATTGCAATTTTGATAGAAAATTTGAAGAAAAAACTATAAAAAAAACTCACTCCAAAAAATGATCTTGATTTACTAAAATTCACCACTTGAACAAATTACCAAGGCCTGAACTTTACCCTTAATGCAATATTTTGGGGTGTAACACCTGTAAACTAGGTAAGTGAATCTAATGGGAACTTGAAGGTAAACAGGAAATCGGTTGTCGAACGAGAGTTGGCAAAATTTTACCTTTTCAAGTACTAAGAACACCAATCGCCCAAAATAAACCAAGAGGATGAAGTGCAATAGTAGATATGGCGTTTAGTTGAAGCATTAGAATAATTCATACATGTAACGTGTAAATTCCATTTTCCATATACCTTTTCACAGCAGGATTTACAAATGTAAATATCTATAGTTGATGAACTGCTTTTCCCCTTGCAAATAATGCAAACAAAGTCGGAGTTGCAATCATTCTTGATAATATCGACCAGTTCAGGTGTCAATATTATTGACAGTACAATATGCATAATAATTAAACTTTGTCTTGTTCAAATTACAGATGTGAATGAATGCACAGAACAAACGGATAACTGTGACGAGAACGCCTTGTGCGCGAATACCATCAGCAGTTTCACATGTAAATGCAAGAACGGATTTAATGGAAATGGGCGTATGTGCGAAGGTAAGAACACATAATGATAACACATGAAAAACACATTGAAAAAGATTAAATCTCCGTCGGAATATTCTTAGATTTATCGAAAGCATTCAATACTTTACATCACCAAATACTTGAATCACCAAATTACCATAAACTTGAACATTACGAATTTCGTGGAGGCGTCCATGACTGGTTAAGAATTACCTGAGCAACAGGAAACGATTTGTTTTCTATAATGACTGTATTTCGGATCAAATATATATTACATATGGACATGGAGTACCACAAGGTTCTATATAAGGCCCTTGCTCTTACAGTACAGGATAATAACTGTGCATCAGATATGTTAGATTTCATATTATTTGCTATCATATCATACCACTATAGTATGTACAGGTAAAACATTTCTTATTATTTACATTATAAAGATTCAAATCAGTTTGACTATATTTATTTATATCTTTGGTCATTATATGCAAGCTTTGTTTTTTATATTTATATATATTTTGCGTATATGTGTGTAAAATTAGACTTTATTTTATTATGGCCATATATGGTGCCGTTATATCAAATTTCTATTGAACTGATTGATGAACCATGTAACCTCTCAGAATGAATGGAATCGTCTACCCGTCCCTAAAATTTTAATGAGGTGACAAGAATTTAAAAATCCACAACAGCATTAGCAAATCATATCTGTTTTGTGGTAAATGACATGTTTTAATGTAAAACATCACGTGGTATGTACTGACACTCTACGGTATACTCCTGCTGTACTGGTCCAATCTAACTATTGCAGAATATGTTATATTATTTTAATATAGATATCGATGAATGTTCAGAAGAGAATTTGTGTCATGCTAATGCGACCTGCAGTAATGTTGCGGGATCTTACATGTGTGAATGCAAGGATGGATACGAAGGGGATGGATTCACGTGCTGTAAGAATACATTCCGTGTTTAACAATATGTGATGACTCACACCGAAAGGGGGGACTTTGGTTCCGACATCATTGAGTTTTTGGCATCATGTGAAAGCTTAGAGTTTCACAAGTAATTTGGTACCTCAAAAATTTCGATACGACAATCCATTCCGAAGATATTGCTATTTTAGTAAGAGCGTGCTTTTTAAAAATAGCAATTGGAGAAAACAGGCTTTAAAGTTTTAGTTTGTGAAAGCATCAATTTTCATTGATTCATATTTCAACTATACACAAAATATCCTTAGCAACGGGTACTTAGGAGCACTCAATCATCATCAAATTTGACACAGACATTGTCAAGATACATAATATCTTTAATTATATACCTAGGACAGTCGGTAAGAGAAGTGACAATTTGAGCTGAGAAAACGGCCTGTTTTCGAGGATGTTTTTTCTTCTGATCACAAAATTGCGAAAAGGAATTTGACATGGTGTAAGAAGATTGTCATAAAATCATCTTTTATCGCAATTTCATAGAAATCGACTTGGTAGGAAGATTTTTAAAACTTTGAAGATAATATCACAAAATCTCAAATTCACCCCAGTCGAAAATTTCACCACTTCTCAACTTCAAAGCCTGATATCTCGGTCTGCAGATTTTCGGTATGAGTCATCACATATATACATATTTTTGAACTAATAGTTAAAAAAAGATTCTCCCAGTTTTTTTAGGAACATCAATTGTTTTTCATAGACCTGCAAAGACAGGGATGCAAGTCATCGAAACAAAAACTTCCTGAAATGTCTTTAGATTTCCTGGAAAGGGCAATTTTCCTACTCTTCTATACAGGACAAAATTTACTGAAAACAAGATATTTTCAGTAAAATTTCCTGAATTCAGGAAATTTCCTGAAAAATTTCATCCCTGAAAGACCAATTTATTTCGTTGAAGTAATTTGATCGTATATTAAAGAACTTCATCTTCAAATTTATAATCCATCAAACAAACAATCACTTTTTTGTTGATACAATGAAAAGGAAATGCTGTTATGGATACGAAGGGGACGGATTTTAGAAACATCATTTGTTTTTCATGGAGTTACAATTATCATATTTTGTGTTGATACAATGAAACGGAAATGCGGTTTTAACGGATTAAAAAATCAGAAGGCTAAGAAGGCCAGAAGTAAAATTCCCTTAAAAATGACATGCTAGGGGCCTTTTCAATATTCAACGCGCAAAAACCGCCAGACAATCACCGGTTAAATTTTGAAACGATCCCTAACCATATATATAAAGACTCCCAAAAAGTATCGCTTGACTTCGAGCAAATAGCTCCTACGCCAATATGGAAGACGCAAACGTAATTTAAAGATTGTGTTTTTTGCGTTATACTGGTTTGTACGGTGCGAAAAATGAAATTAGCAACTTCTAAAAATTGACCTTAAGGGTTTTAAAAGTTCATAACTTCAGTGTTTCTCAGTCAATTGTCAAAAATAGGGTGTCAAATGAGAGCTGAAACTCCAGCGTTTTTGCACACTATCTTTAAATTACGTTTGGGTCTTCCGTATCTGCGCAGGAGCCATTTGTTGGAGGTGAGGCGATACTTTTTTGGGAGTCTTTTTTTTTCAAATGCAACTGTGCCAATATCGAAAACAACAAGGCCAAAAGCGACCATACTGATAAGTAAAGACACCTGACAACATGCATAGTAAAAAATAAATATCGTTAAAACTAAGTAACTAAATATTTTAAAAACAAATATTATTCCATTTCATGCATAGCGGGGTTTTTTTCAAGACCAACATTCGTTGTTCGTAGCGCCTGCTCTAAAGTAGCAATTAGTTCTGTATCATGTTTAAAAACGTCGACAAAATTCCGACACACCTTTCTGCTTCATCTTTAGGCCTTGTGAAGTTACAGCTGTAATAATTTGTATGATTTAAGGCGAAGTATGACATGGGTTACATGTTCTCTGTTTTCTTTTTTCAGCCATCATTTGCTATGAAAGTGAATTTAAATGTGCAATGAGTAATAAATGTGTAGAGCCATCATGGCGGTGTGACAATTACGTGGATTGTTATTTTGGCGAGGATGAAGAAAATTGTTGTGACGAGGAAATTGAATTCAAATGTGCAAATGGTAGATGCATTCCCAATAGTGATGTTTGTAACAACATGAATGACTGTGGTGCTAATGACATGAGTGACGAAAATGATTGTGGTGAGTTCTTAGTTTTCAGATGAAAACTGGCATATATCTATACTAAATTCATCAGATATTTATGCAGGGTTGAGTTGTATTCCCTCTTCTCATAGCATCGTACCGTATCCTCTCGTTTAATTCAACTAGTGATTTTCAGAATCGCCTTTATCGTTTCATTCAATGTCTTCCTCAAGAGGTAGTCACCAATTATTACAAAGAGGAAAGGAACCAGAACATCACCTTGCAGAACACCGGTAGTTATCACTTCGAAGTTTCCAAACATGCTTCCATCCACCAAGACAGCACTGATTAAGTTGTTGTAAAGTACTTGTACCACAATGTCGCAGTCTAGTAAACATCACTGCCCTATTAATGGAGTTGAAGGCCTTCTTAAAATCCACAAAGTCCAGTTGGTATTCCTTTAAGGCTTCCATGATCCTCATCAGGATGTGTATCTGCTGTACGCAGCTATGTCATTGTCTGGATTTTAATGATATATTATATATATTTCAAAAATAAAACTGTTTACTCGTCAATTACAGGGTTTTTCCAAAGCTATAGATAAGTGCATTAAAGCGTTTGACAATATCTCTAAATAATATGTTGAGTATCTGCCACCATATTAATTTTAATTAAACTAACAAAAATCAGTGTGTGTTAATATACAGTACTAACGGTAAAAATAAGAGGACTAGTGTAAATTAGGTACCCACAACTGTGGCCCCATAATTAAGAATTATTGTCTTCACATGCCTTGAATTTCAGACGAGGACGAGTGTAAATTAGGTACCCACAACTGTGGCCCCAATGCCGCGTGCCTTAATACTGATGGTAGCTTCATCTGTGAATGTAATGAAGGGTATGAAGGTGATGGACTGGAATGCACAGGTATGAATATGTTTGGTTGGTATTGTTATAGTGGAACAGTGCAGGGCATTGAATAAAGGTCCTGTGTGTAATCCCCGCTACGGCCAAAGAGTTGTTTGTAATGGGGTATTGATTTTCATTTTGTCGAAACAAGTGTCACATTCATTATATGAGGACAATACTCCGGCGCCATGGTTATCATGCCTCTGACACTGTAAGGCATATTCTAAATTCAGATTTTTTTTTTCTAAATTTAAACACCGAGCATAGTGAAACATCCCTCTGGGAAGTAAATATTACATAGACATTAAATAGTCAAAGTTATATATAAAATCTGTAAATAGATGTAAAATGAATGGCATCTGATTGCATAATTATATAATTATATGGTGAACTAACTTTATGATATGATCCCAAAATTTCAATTAGCTATTTACAACAAGGGATCAAGTACCAGTCAGGAAACAAATTTACACTATATATAGGTGCGCAGCTTGTATAACTGCATCCGAGTCTCATCACGAGTTGCCAAAACAAGGCATATGAAACATTATTTCATATATACATAATGCTGTTATGTTGTTTAATTCGGTTTGATTTTTATAGATGTTGATGAGTGTATGACGAATAATAATGAATGTGATTCAAACGCAAAGTGCACCAATAATGTTGGCAGCTACATGTGTGAATGCAACGACGGATATGAGGGAGATGGTTTTGAATGCGAAGGTACGCTATAGATTATTATATATACCTCATATATAGATTCCTGTCCTCTGATTGGTTAAAAGTGAGGGCATGGATTTAACTAGGCCCTATAAATTTGCTTTACCCGCTCAATGTATTTTGCGTCGTGTAACTCGAGCTTTACGCGCGCGACTGTAAGCATTCATGGTCAACACGCGCTGCAGTGCGTGAGCTAGTTATCTTGGGCTCACAGAATATGACGCAAACAAATAGCGTAAATTATCATTGGGCGCTTTGAGTGCTAAAATGGTTCTTTTAACTAACCAATGGACAAAAATCTATATATTCGGAATATAAAACGAATATTGACTGTTTTTTGTTCGGGGTATGGTTTAAATTATTTCCCCTTGGTGATCTCAAAACCATGAATATGCCCTCAGCTTCGCTTCCGGCATATTCATGGTTTTGAGATCACCTCAGGAAAATAATTTAAGCCATGCCCCTCAAAGCAGTCAATATTTGTATAATATAGTTTGATATACTTCTTATACTTTCTATATTGTGAACATAACCCGTACACGTGTGATTATGTTGCCTGCGGTCTCGAAAATTTCCTTAAAAGGGTTTAAGATAGTCCTGCCACCCATTACATGAATTCGGAGGGGAACATGATGAAACTGAGTGTCATATGCAAAGTTTCAAAACATATCAACCCAATGAAAAATTAATGAATAAACGTACAACAAATAAAATGTAAACAAATAGAATCGGCTTGTAGCTTTGAAAAATATAACTGTAATAGCACAACAAATCCTAGCTCGAATAAAGAACACATCTCTGTCGTTTACAATCATTGGAAAGCTTTAAAAAAACAAAAATAAGGCGCCCTAAAGTATAGTAAGTAAGGAAATCTTGAGAGATTATCAGTTGCGATCAGCATGCGCAAGGGAATACTCTCGGTTCCTTTCCAGTCTGATATTATGCTTTGAAATCCTTTGAAATCCAAAGATAGTTATCTTAGCAATACTTGTTATATATATGCTCCAGAAAAAATATGACTTCTTTTTGAGTAAAACTTGGTTGAGCATGAAGGTACATGTATCTATGTCTTTTCCTTTTTTTGTTAACAGATATTGATGAATGTGAAGATGGCCACAACTGTCATACCAATGCCACTTGCACGAATACCGCAGGATCGTACGAGTGTAAATGCAATACAGGCTTCAACGGCAATGGACGTGAATGCTGTAAGATTATTATATAACACTCTATTAGTAACAGTATTTTTTATAACTGATAATGGAAACAATACTAAGGTACCAATGCACACGTAGCCTAATTATTAATCAATCGTTTTTGTGGTAACTTTAGGATTTAGCGAAAATAGATGCTCTTGAGATGCAACAAAAAATTCTTTGACAGTGAAAAAAAAAATATAGGATTTGGTCAACGGGAGCATTTATTTTCGATTAATTGATTAACGCTTTTTAAAGTCGGAAAAATGGTCTATAAAAAAAAGTTTCTTGTTTATGTTTTTTTTTCTCTACAATCTTATTGTATATAGCTTGAACGCAACCAAACTTTTTGCCAAGTGGTCTGTGTCATAGTATAGATCACTTTTTGATTTCTTATTAAATATTCATAGCTAATCGATAGAAAGAATCATGATCTTTTGAGCCATTTGAATTGCTCGGACTGCATGAACGGCAAAATCCTTCATCATTTAATAACATAGATAGTCAGTGACCGATGGAGAAAGAATCTGAGTCATCTGCGCTTCTGCGTAGTTACCACATATCCCATCATCATGCATGCTCTGAGCTCTGATATTATTTGTTCAAATATTTGGTAAGTTTAAATAACGACAGCAATGAAGAAGATGTGTATAACACATTCTTTAGCTATCTCACAACTGTCTCTTTCATTAGACAGTGTAGAGTTAAGCATTTTATTTCAATATCATAGTCCGGTTACCGATATTAGGTATCGGTATTTTATGCTACCTGGGACAGGATTGGCATGGTCTTCATACTACAGCATAATAATGATCCCGATTCATTTTACACAATCATGCATAATTGGGCCCACTGAGTATATGTATATGTTCACTTATATTCACTTTGATATTTAAAAGCTTAATTATTTCATCTTTTGACAACATTTCATAAATCCTTGCGTTTGCGACTGTAACTGTTCAATTTATTAGACGTTGGAGCAGAATTAGGCCATAACTCTGTGCGGCCGGCCGCAACCTGGCCACAACCTTGATTTTCCAAGATAACATGTTATTGGTTTTGTTTAAATATTCTGATTTTCAACCTTAATTTGGATAATTGCCCACTAAGAAAGGTGGAAAATTGCCCAACTGACAATAAAATCCCAAAATTTGACTGTCAATTATTAAGTTTTGTTATGAAAATCAGAATATTTCAGAATAGATAATTGAAATGAATAAGTGTTCATAGTTCTTGATGACAGTGTAACCCTCTATTGCACACAGGTTTCTTGTAATAAGTTTCTAAACCAAGGAGTAAACAGCATCAATCCAAATGCACATGCGCAGTGTGCAAATCCAATAGAAAACCTATTTGTTAACATTAGCATGCTATAGCTTACTTGATTACTTTATTGAAGAGCTGAAGTGGAAAAGGCTAAGAGAACATTTTTTTTTCCAAAAATTAGTTTTTTATAGACTCTTACTGACCTGTACCTTGTGCATCATCCTGACAAAAAATGTTGTTGTAAAAATCTCCTTAAGTGTGTTAAAATCCCGAAAATGTTATTTTTATGCCCAAATATGGACATCGTATGACCAAATTTTGGCATAAAAGAACATAATGCTCATATATGGTAACATTTCAATGCCCAGATGTTGAAATTTGGTTCAAATTTAACGTAGCCTAATAAAGAATTGAAACAAAACAATTAGCAAGATATGTGGTTCTTAAGCTGTCCTGCAAAACGGTATTTACAAAAAAAAAATCAATAACCAGTTATTAAAAATCTATTTGATGAATTATCTGAATTGCACCTTATTTTTGAAGACATGAATTTGCGAATTTTGATGTCTTAGCATTTTTTTGCCCTTTTCTCAAAAAGTGCAAAATGGGTGTAAGCCGTTTTGGAAACTCCGTCACGAAAAATGTGCAGGGGTTGCAAAAGTCTACCCTCACTTTTCGTTATGCCTGATGGTATAGACCATGGTTGTATAGACTAACTAAGAGTACAATTCATGTACACGGGAACTCATCCAGCCTAAAATAATGAACTACATTGGAAGTTTCCAAAAAAAAAAAAAAAAAACCGTTAACATCATTAGTGTAGCCCGATCTCATAACAGATCCTACCAAAACGAGGCTGGAATTGTCTAATTTATTTGACCATAAGTATACTCTAGAATCTATAAATCTTTTAAGAGAAGACAACCAACTTTTCTTGAAGTTTGATATTTACCGAAAAAACAACAACGATGGTCTATAAGATTTGGATCGATTCTAATTTTCATGTAAATGAACATATGTTTTGACTTTGCGCAGACTGTTTATGGTGTGTTCTTGGGATAACATTATTTTGGTACGTTATCAACAGATTAATATCGCTGTGTCTGTGTCCCCGGGTTATAACATCTCACAAACATGTCAACGCTGTCACAGCCCGGTACGTTTGTCTTAGCTAATGAATATACCTCGATTTATATCTACCACAGCTATTATTTGCTTACCTGAAGGAGACGATGGAGAATTCACTTGTGTAAAAAGTAATAGGTGCGTACCTTACAAGTTTAGATGTGATGGACTTCCGGATTGTGATTTCGATGAAGACGAACGAATGTGCTGTGAATTAAGTGGAAGGTTCGAATGTGACAATGGAAGATGCATTTTATTCGATGAAGTATGTGACGGGAACTATGACTGTGGTAATCTTGCTGATAGAGAAACTGTCGACATGAGTGATGAAATAAGAGTTTGTGGTGAGTAGAAGCAAATTTTAAATACAAATGTCGTTTTCAATTATTTTGGGTCATCAAACTTAAAAGTCAAAAACTTATAGACAATATATTAAAAAACATAACGGGCAATATCTATAAAAATCATTGGTTTACAATAATTTTGATGATGATAAATAATAAATGTATTTGAGGAATTCCCTCCAAGAAGCAAAATCTAAGAGTTTCCTCTTAGCATTGTTCAGTAAAGATTTTGTTGATGCTGATAATGAATTAAAAATAGAAACATTGATTTTCATAAAAGATAAAAAAAAAATGGCATACTTCAGAAAATTAAGATTAACAATTATAACCAATTTCCTTATCGTAAAAAATACAACAATAGATATGTTTAAGCAATGTTTGATCGCTTTGATGGCACACTGTGTCTGCATAATGATCCTCGCACATATTAGGCAGTGATACAGTGCTTCATTAGTCAAGCGCGTCCGGGTCCGTTCAATGTGCATTTAAAATTGCGTACGCTAAATGGTTGCAAAAAATTTAAAAATGCAGGAAACACATGGTTACCTTGTAGTCTTATGCAACTGCTTCTCGAAGGAAACCCTTTAAGAGAATTGGTTTCAATTATCAGGAAATATATCATGATAAATTGTTGTTTGTTGTGAATGACAAATCACAAATTAATGATGTACGAGAGGGTATCAAGATCACCAAGAAGAAATACAGCCATGAACAGAATTTTACTATATGACCACTAAGTCATCTCTGCATGGCCACTATGCATATTAAGACATTTCTCCCACTTTAAACCTACCTCTGGTACCAAAAAAATCCATATATTGTAATTTACTAAAAGTGAAAATTCTCTATTTTTGTATTGTAATTTATACATATGACGGGTACCATATAGTCCTGGCACCATGACTTGACTAAGTGTCAATACATCAGCAAATGATATTCCATTTGATATACCCAAATGGGTATAATTGGTCTTAGCTACATTAGCATAATATATATTTGTAATATATCTGCCTTGTGTGAATCGTAGTGAAAACAAACAATTAACTACGCGTTTCACATTATTTTTAGACTTCAGATGTAAACTTCTTGAGATACACCAGGTTAAAGGTCAATAGGGACCATATTTCCTTACACATGTAATACAAAGGGGTCGAAGGTTAGAAAACATGACCTTATATGGTTGTTGAAGGCAGTTTATTGGCATCTATCAACACGTGTATAGAATGTATAATTACAATTGGTATCAATTTTGCACCGTAATGTATATGTATACATGGACAAGTGACCATCCTGAAATAAGTTCATCGATATAGCTCTTTTACTTCTTGGTGATCTTTAACACTTTTTGATACCCCCTCGTACAATACATTCCTGATGGTTGAGAACTAATACATCTCGTGTGTCTGAGTTGGAAGTGCAGCGCTATCACTTACTTTTCTTCACTTATTCACAATAAAAATCCGTGTCAGTGATAAAATATATTTGACTATACTGAAACAATGAATTGACATACTTGCCGGGGTCACACCGCTGTTTGATGGATTCATTTATTATTATTTTTTTACAAAAATGCAGTGTTACAATAAATGCAGGCCAAAACCTTAAACCTGGAAACTTGATTTATATAGAAACAGCGCAACCAATAATGTGCCTTTGGCTAGAAATTGTTACTTTTAAATGGTGACCAAACGGCGGTGGTCAAGTGTTCTCCAGGAATTCAGTCTAAAAGTTTGTGTTTATGTTTATACATAGTAAATGCCAATAATATTGATAATTTTTTATCCTTTTCTTCATTATTTTCATAGATGCGCCATAAGGAACTTCTTTTCATTTGGATACTTATCAGTCTACTTTGTAATGGTCAACTGTAAATGGAACACAACGTACGCAGATTTATTATAACAGCATAAGCTCAACATTGAAACACGAGTCGTCTTGACCATGTTGACACACCTGTTGCGAGAAAATTGTATATAAGTAAAGCACATATAATTACTTTGAACACATTTGAAATAGGAAACAAAGTCATCAATAACCACGATAAATACAGAATTAACATCTTTAAGGTGTTTTATGATCCCTTTATTGCACAAGGGGTGGGGTCCCTAGGGACCATGGATTTTGATCGCTTTAAAAACAATGTTCTCCACGTTTTGTATCTCTGAAACTGATATTTTTCAATTGGAATTTGGTTTATGATAGCAGAATTTAATATCAAAAGTATTGCTAAAATAATTTTTTTGAAAGCTGTTTCGTTTTGTTTTTAAGGACGAAACAAAATTTGAACCCCACCATCATCTAACCAGTTTATGCTAATTATCTCAAAAACGACGCAGCCGACTTGATTATTTTTTTTTTTGCCAAAAAATGCGCAACCCCTATCTTGATACTTACATAAAACAGCTTTATTGGGTTATGTTGCGTTTTTGCGCTACACGCGAGAAACGAAATGTGGGGCCTAAATGGACCCCCTTGTGCACTTAAGAGTTAAAGAACACCACGTGTCAAGTAATTGTTTTGATTGTACAGGATATCAATCTTTTATTTGATAAATTGCAGCAATTTTTGTTATTTTGCATTTCTGTGTTTTGTTTCCTTTTCCTAATGTTCACTGTATAATATAGCTGTTACAAGTCTTTCTTTTATCATTTTGTCATGTTTGAGACACACAATTGGGATATTTACACAAGAGCGCATATCAAGATCAATGTGTATCTCCCTAAACCGATTGGATCTAGACGGTTACTGGATCTGCTGAACAGTACCCTGCATTAGCATCTAAGATCGGCTCGAATTGGGGTCGGAGGTTATGTGTTCGAATCCCGGCTAAAACATGTTTTGTCTTTCTTCTATGACGTCGTTGGAGTTGGCTAGAAAACGGGCCACCTCTCAATTTAGGGTTAGGGTAAATGAAGTAATTTGTTTATTTCAGAAACAGATGAGATTGCCAATATATATGATTAAACCCTAAATACTAAGTATGGATCATGTTGTAACTTCGTGTATTCTCGGAAAAAAATATTATATTTGTAATCATAAAGTAATATTTACGTTTTATAAAGCAAGATACATATAATAATTTTAAAAGAAAAGCGTTATATATGATACTTTTTTTGAGCCTGAGAAAATTAAATATTGAAATAGAAATATATATTTTGAATTGTCTTATTCATTGAATTACACACACATGTATTTGTCTATGGCTAAGATGGATGAATGTTAAACTCTCGTAGAACAAATATAATAATGGTTGGTTGGTTGATCATTTATTCATACACACAGCATGTCACCTACCAAATCAAAGTTCAATAATGTTAAGTACGCGGAATGTATTGAAAATTCGCAGTGCACATTACGTGTGGTATTAGTGATCATTGTTCACTGATTTCAGCGATCAGTCTGGTAGAACTACCAAAACATGAACTTTTCAGAAGACCAATACCTGGTTTTAAAAAACAGATACCTGAACATTCACACCTGCTGTTATAAGATCAAGGTCTTAATTTAATGAAAATATATTATCAGCAACCCCAAATATAATACTTGGTGGTCATTTAACTTATCTTTACAGGCCAATAATAACTCTAAATATTGGTGTTTTTTATCAATTACTTAAAATCAGACGGAGCAGTTGAAGGCCACATGGATATCAGAAACTAGGGAAACATGGTACTTGCACTGTATCATGGGATATCATTAGTACTTTGATTCAACATCTGGAAAGATTTTTAATGAAGTTTACTTGAGGCAATCATCAACTTCATGTTTTTAGAAATGTTCACTGTAATCAGTGATCATTGTGATCACTGAACTCAGTGCGCGGTCCCACACCGCCCTGGAAGCTTCTCTCGGTATTTCTCTAGACCTACTAATTGGTCCAATATTCTTCAGCTTTCTTCTTCGATTCATGACCCTTGCCCTGGGAATGATCGAAACCCAAGGGGAACTTGCACTTCCAACTCTGCAATGTAGATCTATAGTCCCTATGGGCTGAATTATCTGCACCTTGCTATACTCAATTTGTACCATTGTTTTATCACAGGAGGTTTTATCCTGGGACAATAAAACCTACGAAAAGTTTTATGGTACCAGGTTTTACCCCAAAGTTTCAATACATTTTTTTTCGTGATTTAAACTTGTTGGCATATTAAATGTTATAATAGGCATATCATTGCACTGAAAAAAAATGGTCCAAATTTGACTCATGACGGTTGCATTTTCTTTTCTTTCGAATATTATGATACCATTTATTTATTTTAGAGACCATATTTTAGTCGTATCAATGCATGTTTCCTATCATGGTACCATCTAGAACTCGCCTTGTTGTTATTTTTTATTACAACTTTGTTTGAGATAATAGCATCCGTTAATAATATGATTATACAATCCTTGACTGAGTATT